>CM076572.1:1120604807-1120759293 GCA_034641835.2 Pinus albicaulis
TGCACAAACTAAGGGGGAGCCTTAGTCATATGAAAAGGATGCATGGATGCACAAATTCAGGGGGAGAATTAGCGTTGCTGAGTATAATGCATTGTTGGCATTATGATGGTTCTGAAATATGTTCTCTCTCTTGAGGACTTTCTGGTGTTGGTCTTAAAAGTTATATTTGTAGGTTGATAAAAAGGTCATGTTGAGACCCTTGATGTAAAATTGTAATATTCAGTCATGTAAGGACTTGTCTAATTTTGTAAACCCACTGGGTTGGGTAGCTGAATTGAAATATGTAAACCCACTTGGTTGGGTAGTTGAGTCTCATATGTAAATCCACTTGGATGGATATTTGATGTAAGTATGAGTCCTTGGTGATAGGAAGTTCATAGAGTCATGTACTTCATTGAGAAATATGTTTGAAGATTCAGCATGAACTCAGGAGGAGCTTGGCCACTTCAGCACATATCAGACCTGCAGAATGTTCTTCCACATGAGGAGAAAAGGGGGAGAGTGTTGGTTTTTGATCCGCCCTTTGCCCTTGATGTCAAAGGGGGAGAGTGACATGGTGTTTTAATGAAGAGAAGATAATGATGTCAAATATTTGGGAGAGTGACATATTTGGGAGAGTGACATGGTACCTATCTGTTGTGGTAACCAAACACCATAATGGTTGCCATCAAGTCCAAAGGGGGATATTGTTGGAAATATGATGCAGAGTGTTGTCCTTGATGGCAACCCACTGAATGAAGATGAAGACATGTGACAATTGACATGTGTTGTCCTTGATGGCAATACACCTGATGAAGTTATGCTTGACTTGATGGGCTTGGTAATCGATGTAAATCTGATGTGATATGATGTTAGTTAGCAAGATGAGGCTAAGTGTTGTCATTGAATGACAACTCACTTGATGAAGAAGATGGCAACTTACTTGATGAAGTTGTGATTGATAGAATATGTTCTTGATGAAGTAAATCTGATGTATCAGCAGTGTGTACAGAAGGCAGTGAAGAAAAGAAGTCAGCAAGTGCTAAATCTATGTTGAAAAAGACTATGTCTCTTGGTATACGCGGATTGGCCTAGGGAAAGTCGCGTATGCACGCGGAAAATAACGTGCCAAGTCGCGTATGGGCAAAAGCGCTCAAAAAGTGCAAACCCAAGGGTAACCACCATGGTATTAACCCATTGTATTGGGTAATGATCCGCCTAATTGACCCCGTCCAGGTAGTTTTGGGCTTATGGTATTGTTTTGGTCCATGGTATTGAAAAAGGGGGCTCATGATATTGAAAAGGGTAAACCTATATAAGGAGAAGAAATTCATTGTGCAAATAATGAGAGTGTGGGCAAGATGTCTGAGCTTGAATGAATACTTCTCTCTGAAGTATATCTGAATGGAAAGGGTTTCACTTGAATGATAAATCTGAATGTATGATGCACCAATGATGAAGAAGGAGATCTAGATCTGAATTGCTCTTGTATTTGCTAGATCTGATTATGGAAGGCTTAGATCTGTGATGAGGCGAACATCTAGGCGAACATCTATCTGAAGAAAAGGGTTGAATCTGAGGTGAATGTCTGATCTGATGAAGTATGCTGCTCAGTAATGTTTAAAGATCTATACGCTACTTCGCCGCGGAGGAAGCGCGTATATACGCAGCTTCAGCGAAGAGAAAGCGCGTATGCGCAATAAAATATACACCGAGGTATACGCTGGTTTGTGTGGACGGAAGCGCGTATATACGCGACATCAGTGAAGTAAAAGCGCGTATGCAAACTAGGGTTTGCTGAAGCAAGGGGTATGAAATATCTGATCTGTTCTGCTGTGTTTCTGCTATCTGATCTGTATTGATATGTATCTGTTGGTGATGTATGGTTGTGCTTGAAAGTATGGAAAGGGTTCCGTCTGGAAATATGATGAATTGCGGTCTGCAAGTTGTGTTCTATTGAAGTTGTTGGATCCAGTGTGAAAATTGATGAAACGTGGTCCAAGGTGGTGCCGAGGGTTGTAGCCTTCAGTCAGGGGGTTGTAGCTCCCTTCCAGGTGAGGCTGGTAAACGAGATCGGGGGGTTGTAGCTCCCTTCCAGGTGAGGCTGGTAAACGAGTCAGTGGGTCGTAGCTCCCTTCCAGGAGAGGCTGGTAAACGAGCGCAGGTGGGTGCCTGCGTGCTGGTCAAGTCTGCGCCAGCACATATGTTGTAAGATGTTTTCTCTATAATAAAATATTGAAGGCTGAGCAACTGCAGCGGTGGTTTTCTCCCGATTTGGGTTTCCACCTAAAAATCCCGGTGTTCATGTGTGATGCTTTGTGTGATGGTTTATTCTGTTCTTACTGCACATGTTTACTGTTTATTGAACATCTGATGAATGAATGATGGATTAATAGAAGTGAAGATTTAATGACATATCTAGATCTCTGTGTATACGCTAGTTTAATAAAGGGGATCGGCGTATATACGCTAGTTTACAGAAGGAAAGTAGCGTATGGGTTTTAAGGAATGAAAAAGTGAAAAAGTTTTGAGTGTGCAGTAAATACTGATTCACCCCCCCCTCTCAGTATTTTTCCCAACACTTGGTTGGATTGGAGAAGATTTAATAAGCCCAATATTCCCTAGCTTAAGACAAGAATGTGTTTTCAAAATGATACCAGAAATTTCAAGGCCCATTTGGAAGCACTGGAGATGTAGTCATAATTACTATAACAACTATACTCAACAACCTCAATATTAATATTCAGTCATAATTATTTTAGAAACTATACTCAACAACCTCAAGATGAATCTTCAACAGTGTTCACAAAAGGGGATCATTGTCACCATGTCACGAAGAATATTTTTGATATAAAGATGTCAAGGTTATTGTGACAAAAGCAAGTGCTGTCATGTTGTCATTAAACATTAGTATATGAATATGAAACAGAGTCAATCACTGACACATAGGTCACAGTCTATAGATTACTTCCCTTGACAGTCTCATTATTATCTATTCACAAGATAATTATAAATGTCATTTTCAAATCAAGGTTCTCTTATGTCACCAAAGGTGTTAAGACATCGTGACAATATTAAATTCTCAATCACCATGCTCAACCATTTTTCCTCAATAATCAAATCTTGCAGCAACCAATTGAAATTTATTTTTTTAATAAGCTTTAGAACATGCTATCTATGATACACAGATATATTCAAGACTTATTTGCATCTAGCTAGACAACTCAATACATCAAAATCCTAGACAATTGTATACTTTAAGGCTTGGTCATTAATGCACAAGCACATAGCCTTCCATTAGTTATTTTCACTTCCACAAAAGCCCTTGCTTTTGAACCTATTCCAATTTAATCATGTCTAATTTTAATTTTTGATTAACTAGCAATAGAAAAACAATACATAAAAGAAACATGTCACTTTCCAAGTATTCATAAATGGTAAACCAGGTAGACCATCAGTATTGATTACACTGCATAACCCCAAAGGAATCACAGGAGTTGAACTCATGACATACCACTTCAAAGGAATCATAGGAGTTGAACTTGTGACATCTCACTTTCGAGAAGTTCAATGTCCGACTCCAAGGCCAATCAAGCCAATCCTCGGGGCTCAAAAATAAGATAAAAAAAAAAATATTTGTATTTGGTAACAACGCGCAATACCTATCATCTAGCTCAGAAAGGATATAGGTTGGTAACAATTGAAGTAGACTTACAAATTAGCTAATTTAGATAGTTTCATTATGGGAAAAATCAAGAATCTAATTCTAGATTATGATTCAAGTTGGGAATCAAACCCTACTCAAGGACTGAGATTTTCCAAACCCCTTTCTAGCACTAATTTAAATATGTAGACTATAGATTGGCACTCCCCAGCTAACGTTATCAAGCAGAACATCGGTAGCTCCAGAGTGATTGATACAGATGTGGATGCTTCTTCTCCCTCTACTTTTTACATCTATCCCTAATGACAAGTAATGGGCACTCCCACAGTATGTTGTAACTGGTGTACTTTTGAGCCCCATTGACCTATCTTTTTGTCGCACACTGCCATGAATAAAACTAGTATTATCTTATCTTCTGTCGTCCGTTAATAGGAAATGGTACTGTAATATAAAAACAATAATAAATAGCCAAGACTAACTCTCACCAATTTAGATCCTCATCTAGGAGTGAGCACTTAGTGCCTATACTTTCTTTTCTATATTTAAGGCCAATGTACATCGAGGAATTACACTGTACAATACAAGTATTGAAGAGACATCTGCTATCAATTCCATCTCAGCAACACCAATCTCAGTTACATACCATGAACCACGTAATCCAAATGTACATCAATAAATTAAAATATACAAAACAACTATTCGAGCGACACCTCCCATCAGTTTCGTTTCAGCAAAAACAATCTCAATTATTTACCCTGAACCTCAGATACAAGAACATACTACACAAAAAACTTAATTTCATAGACCCAATTGCAAAAACCATAACACCCTATATCCAAAAAAACCTAAAACTAGAAAGTCGAACTACTATTAAGGTAGAAACATGGACATAAAAACCATAATTAACAAATCAAATAAACCCTCCCTTTACAAAAACCATATGGTGTCATGCAAAGGAACAACATTACCACTAAAATAGGCAGAAGCTAAGGCTGACCTCCCCAAAAGTAAAGATCCTTAATTTCTCCTTTTAAATTAAATTGGTTTGCAGAGGTGGATGAAACAAACTTCTATGATTTTTATCCTTGTTTTATTAGACTTACTGATGCAGTCAGTTTGCCCTTCCCCAGTTGAAAATTAAGCACGTAACTTACAATTGTGACTTGCATAGTCTTGTATTTTTAATCATTTCTATCCCTTTTTGAAATAAATAGTTTTAAATAAACAAATACTGCTATGGCATAGTTTACAGTTTGTCTATAAAGTCAATGAAATGAAGCAAAATGCTAAAACTATACTAACTATACTAAATTATTTCTTGCATATATGACAACATTTCACATTTCGATTTGTAGCAGGGGCTTGGTGAATTTTTTGAGGTCATTTGAACATCATTTTTCTTGCTTTTGCTAGTTCCAGAAGCTCAGGTTAGCGAGCTGAATAAAATTATCTCTCTACTCACGAGTCATTGTAGAGCACCGATAAACATGGTACTGAAAGATGGACTAGTGGTCAAAAGATTTGATATGGTGTTCTTAAATCTTAATTTGCAAAGCTAGACACCATATATCCTGTAGAAAAGAGATATCTGCATACAGTAGTATCAAATTTCAATTGAACTATGAAATCCTTAATTATTTATTTTTGATAATTTATTTATCTAGAGAACTCAGAGTTTCTTAATAACATATTTTAGCCTCAAAAGTGAGTTCAATTGATTAGTGTCACTGTTGCCAGGTTGTTGCCAATATTCTAGCATGCTATGCAAAACCCACTACAATTCCCATGGGTCAGGCACACTGAGTCTATACTTCACTTCACAATGGGTACAATGGGTACCATCATTGGAACAGTGGAAGTGCTGAAGAGTTTTCTTGGGAGTATTTCCAAGAGAAAAAATGAAAAAGAATAACAATTTTATGTATTTGCATTATGTCTACAAGATATGTTTTAAATTTTTTCTTTTCATAGGATTTATGTAGAATAACTACTTGGTGAAATATTGGTAAAATAACAATTGCGGTAAATATCACGTCCTGTAGCAGTGACGGAGCAAAATTAAAATGAAAAGGAAAAAAAAAACATGACAGCAATATGTGGCAATAATACTACAAGTGAAAAAACATGTATTTTTTCTCAATCTCTGTTATCACAATGATTCTTGAACTGATTTTGCTACTAAATCTTACCAAAGTGAAATTGAAAACAATAGTTTACAAAGAATGAAGTATTAAGTACCTTGAATAACATATTGAAAATTTCAGAGCAATGGTCTGCTATACGATCATCAATAAAAATCATGGCATTTTACTTTTTTACATAAAAAGAAAATTTGCGGGAAAAAAAGAAAATTCCTTACACCAAAATTCACCAAAGAGCTAACCAAAATACCTTTTATAGATTCTTTGGCGTATGTAGTAGTACATTTTTTCAACTTGTAGCCTTTCCTTTGCTATCTTGACCCTTCTTAATTTGTCTAATACCATTGAACAGCTATATGCTTTCATTTTCAAGTAAAGGAATTGCACCCTTCTCTACTACGAGCAATAAGACTGTACCTCATCTATCCAAACTAATGAAAGTATCTCCAACAAAGAAAATGCCCCCATCTTGCTGAATTCCATGGTAAAATTCTTTAACAAAGTACATTCAATGATATCTGATGCACAATTAAAAAATTTCAAAATCTTGCACTCAATTTTAAAGAGGAGGGAGCATTGTATGCCACATCTTTTCAACTTTAACAGGCTAGCATTATCGTGGGGTAGACTTTCCAGGATTAGACATATATTCATATTGGTTGAGATTTTGAATGTGTGAGGATTCAAAAATGTTTACATCAGTTATATATAATCATGATTTTCAAATCAAGTGTTTCTATTTCTCCATCTATCTCTAGGTATAACTTCTTTAGATGTGCCAAGATGCCCCAATCATATATGGAAGACACTTTTTGGCATCCCATTACCAAACTGTTGTAATAATATATTTGCAAACGTTGCAAATACAGAAGGGTTTAGATGCTACGAGATATACTGCAAATCTTCATAAAATTTAAGGCTAAGATAAATGGTAGATTTCAACTTTATTTTCAAAGAAATAAAAAAATTATATTTGATATTTCAAGTGTTAAGATCAAAATTCAAATTTGACTGTATTAAAAGGCATGGATCTCAGCTTATTAAAACCATAGGATAATTCTCTGATGCTAAACCTATAAAAAAGTAGGATTTTGAAGCTTAGTAGATTTACAAGAGATGCAGATAGCTTTCTATGGGCAGACCTCTTAACCTCAGTCCAAAAGGTCCAAGTAAATGCTAGCAATCTCGATTGGGTTGTAGCCTCTATTGAATATTTAGTTAAACTGAGAGGGGGGGGGGGGGGGGTGAATCAGTTTAACACATACATAGGCCTTATAAATTTTTCACCAAACTTGTTTACAGCTTAATATGTGAACAGTCTTAAAGTGTTACAGAAAATATTAAATTAATGTGACACCAAACTTATTGTGAGAGCAGCAAACAATTAAGCAGATTGAATGGATCATATCAACACATAAGCAATACACATAGAGATAGCAGATGTAAGTGGAAACCCATAAAGGGAGAAAACCACATCTTATTATTTTTGTGATGCAAAGGCAAGCTCCAACTCCCTCTCACCACTATTTTTCTACAGGAACCAACCTACAGGAGGCTCCAACCTCAATTCTGCAAGCAACAACTTGCAAGGAAGCTCCAACTCCCTTCAATTTTCTACAGGCACCAACCTACAGGAGGCTCCAACCTCAGTCAGCTACAACTAACAGCTATCAAGCTTCAACTCGATAGGGAAGCTCCAACTTCCTCAATTTATCACAAGAAGTGTTTGCTGATTTACCTCAGATATCGGCTCTGTTCTGTAGCATATTTTTCTTCTCCTCTCTTCTTTATCTCTTCTGCCTCAATCTTCTATACTTTGCATTCTCTATCCTTACTCTCTCAACCCTTGTGCATATTAATTTGATATTATTTATAGATTTCATCGCATGATTCTTTACATTCCTCACGGAATTTGAAGTGAATAGTCTTGACTTTTTTCCTTCTGCCTTCTCATTTCTTTTACCCACTCATTCAAAAAAATATAACAATATGCATTAGTTGCAATATTACAGTGGGAGTTTTGTTTTCCTATTGGAGACTTGCCAATGCATCACAAACAATAAAAAATTTAATTACTACATTTACATTCACATTTTCAGTTACACACTTCAATTTCACTCAGCTCCTTTTCTGGATTTTTGGCTTTACTGGATTTTTCTTTTCTGTTGATGTTAAATAATTGTTCTACATACTCTGTTCACTGTATTTGTGTGCACCTTCTGCATATATAACTACTTTTCCAAGTTTATCCTCAAATAAGTATAAATTTGGGCAATGTCTGTTCATTATCAATCTCTGTACTCGGGCTACCTGCTTACATACTCTCTGTCCATATAATATATTTTTCAAATCAACCCCCTTCAGAATTTTTGGATCACTGTACATTTTTTTGTAGCTGTCTCTCTCTTTTTCGTTGCAGTTGTGTAACTGCTGCACATATAATTGTCTTTTAATATAACAATTGATTTTAAATCTAGACAAACTCTCAAGGTTCTAATTTCTTGGGTTGGCACTTTAATCAACTGTGGAGGCTTCTTATACTCACGATTATAAAATCCACTATATTACATACCAGCGTAGTATATATATATCAGCATATATATATATATATATATATATATATATATATATATATATATATATATATATATATATATATATATATATGTCTATATATATATATATATAAATATATATGTCTATATATATATATAGACATATATATATATATATATATATATATATATATATATATATGTATGTATGTATGTATGTATGTATGTATGTATGTATGTATGTATATATATGTATGTATGTATGTATGTATATATATATATATATATATATATATATATATATATATATATATATATATATATATGTATGTATGTATGTATGTATGTATGTATGTATGTATGTATGTATGTATGTATGTATGTATGTATGTATGTATGTATGTTCCCGAACCAAATGTGAAGACTCATGAATTCATTTTAACGTATGCCCAACACGCACCTCATTTTATATAAGTTTTGACTTTAGCACAATATATAAATATATCACCATGTATGCACATTCCCCGAGTCAAGCATTATAAACATTAATATAAGGGGTCGAATCCATATAATCAATAGGATATCATATATCCAGGCCCACCTTTATTCGTTAACAACAACGCAATATACCTTTGTCAAATCCACGCACCTATCCAATGGTTGTTATTACGTTGCATCACTTCAATTGATCCAATGGATATTGCATGGTTAAGATTCATGAAAGATAATGCACGATGGCACACAATGAGAGTGGTTTTCGGAACCCCACCATATGCCACGTGTCAACCACTCTATGGAATCGCTTCGATTTCTTGAATACTGCTTGCCTGTCGAAGGTGGTGCGATGAAAAATAGAAACCCCCTTTCACTGTTCACTCCAGTCACGGTTCTGCTTCTTACCTCAAGGTTCCATCCACCTTTATATTTACGCATTCCGCTTCAATTTTTTTCTTTTCATTACAGTTCCATTGCCAAGTTTAACACTTTGTTCCCGATTTCGTTTATGTCTTTCAACATGAATTCTTTATACTGGTTGCTACCTTCCAACCTCGACGCAATCATCATGCCATTCTATCTCCAATTCAGCTATGATATATAATATATCAACCTTCCATTGCATATTTAGGGTTCTACCCTGTACTATGAACTACCCGCTTCTAACTGCACATTCAAGTTCTTGATTCTGCAAAATAATCACTGTACTATGGTTCATTGCAACTATAATATTTGCTATATTCAAAACCATCATATCTCTGCAACCATTAATTCCTTCAATTTATACACTGAATCTTTAGTTTCGAACCCTTGCCACATGGTTTATTCGAGAACTGTTTATAAACCCTGATCGACTCACATATGTGATCTGTGCACAGGTGATTGCACACCACAACATATGCTAAAGAGCCATGCAGTTTCTCACTGAAATCAAACCTCCTTTACTGCCCTACCTGGTACTGCTCCTAACTTCTCTTTTTGTTGTCTTTGCTACCTCACTACTGCTTTGTTGCTATTTCAGGTGCTACTCCTTTGTCATATCCTTTTCCATCAATGACAACATTTCCAACAGCCTCTTGTCTCATCTTCTTGTAGCTATTCTTCCTTGCAGTCAACCCTTCTGTTATACACAACAGGATCACGCCAAATTTGGAATAAACAATTTCACTGAAAACAAAGGAAGAAGCTACCTATAGAAAAGAGAATTGCAGAACAATGTTACAGTAGCCCTAGGTAGCTTAAATCTGGGAAAATCATACAAATGAAAATGATTTGTGGCCATTTTTGAGGGATCGCACAACCTCCAGACTTCAATTTCCCACACTTGTGGATCAATAGTCTCTGACATGGTCTTGCCTGAAACTTTGAGTGTAAGCATAATCCCTCCACGCTTATCGACCACAAGCTTGACTTATTTCTAGTTTATTGACAGACAAATTTCCAATTTTATATGGAAAAACGTGATTAGCGAACCACTGCTATTTCTAACATTTCATCAAATTTCCTAGTGTTATCTGCATCTCCCATATTTCATACTCTTACATGATCCCCGGAACACTCAACACTCAACGACTTTGGAGTTGGAGCTTCTAGCTGCAGTAAACCCAATTTCTCCATTACTAGTCTCCCCGCATACATTTAAGTACTAGGAAAATCTATATCTCCATATTCTCTCATTCAACCATAATTCTCCCTTCTTATTCTATCAAATACCCCATTGTTATTGGTTATGTCTCTACAAATACCATATTTAATAGCGGGTGTGGTCCCTAAACTCACAGTATCTTTGGAGATGGATTTTCTACTATTTAAAAATTTGTTGTGATCTCTACAACTCACAATAATATTGGAGTTAGAGTGTTCAGCTAGCTGAAGTAGACCCAATTCCTCCATCATCTTAATACCCTCTCCTCATACATCATCTAATAGTAAGGCGAACCTCTTTTTTTGCATTCTCTCATTCAACCATATTTTTGCATTCATATTCCATCACATCCCCCATTGAAATTGTCGGTGTTTCTGTAATTGCCAGAGTTAACAATGCTATTGTGTAGTGCTCTGTCATCCTTGGAACTCACAATAATTTTGGAGTTGGAGTGATTTGTTAGCTGTGTTCTTTTCAATTTACCCTCTTCCCATACATCATCAAAAAAGGGGGAAAACCTCTGGGAAAAATTTACTCCCAGGATTCTCTCATTACACCAAAGGGCACATGGAGTGGAAGGAAATCACAAGCAAATTGTCTCGAAGTCTTTGTTATGATGTGGTTGTATGCTCGTGGCAAAATAAAATTAGGTAAAAGCTATAAGACAAAAGCAAAATACACATTTTTGTAGGGCACAGTGAAGAGTCCAAGGTGTATAGGCTATTTGAATGAGGAAGTAAAAATATTTCTTTGATAAAAATTAAATATAATCTGCAAGAAGTATCAAACTATATTGTTGTACCATGGCTTGTATTAAAAGAAAATGTAATAAAGGTCGCAGAAGTAAAGGAAAGCAATATAAAACATGAAAATATGACCAAACAAACATTAGGTGATGCTAAGGAAGCTATTGCCAACAAGACAAACAGTAAAAAATTTGACCAAAGTTCAACAAAATTCCAAATTTGTATCTACATAAAGAATGATGATGGATTCAAAGTTCCAAGAACTACCTACAACTAGTGAAGAAGTCTGGAAGTCAATTAGCCTACAACAGTCAACTTTATATCCATTAAGTGTTTCTTTTGAGTATTGAATTACACGAGTCTAACTCATTTGAAGAAGTGAACATAAAGCAAGAGTTGCAGAAAGAAATTCCAGAGGATTATACCAAGATACAGATAAATCAGACTTGCGAGCCTATGTAGACTTTGAAGAAACTTTGCACTTGTTAGATGAATACAATTAGTTAGGCATAGGTGTGAGATTTATTAAGTGGATGTCAAAATTTCCTTCTAGAATACAATTTTTGTAGAGGAAATGTATATGCATTATAGCTCATATGGACTGAGGGAGGCTCATAGAGCCTTGTATGCAACCATTGATGACCAGTCAAGGATAATTGTTTCGAAAACCAGTCAGATTGTCAAAATCAAAGTGAAGGATGAAATATTGATTGCATCTTATATGTTGATGGCATCATTTCAGTGAATCCAACTTCCAAGAATGATGGAAGTGATAAAAAATGAGCTTCTTGCATGAAGCTTTCGAAATGATAGCTCCAATGTATTTAGATTTTCCAAGCTAAGTATGTAAGGAATATATTGAAATTAGAAACATATTTGACATTGATGATGATAAATCTGCAACAACCCCTATTGAAATGGATACGAAGTTATCGATTCTTAAAGACTCAAAGCTAGTGGATGCAACATTACACAGTAAATTAGCAGAAGTCTTATTTATCTTATCACTATTTGATCGGATTCAAACTATATTGTTGGTGGCATGATATCATTATTTATGGCTTTCCTCAATAGCTATTCATTGGAAGTCAACAACATGGTTTTAAGTATGTGCACAAATATGACACTAAGCTACTTGATCTCACACCCATCTATAAAGGATTTTGTGTTTCATGCCAAGACTAAGATGGTCATCATCCCTTATATCAGAGAGCAAGAACAAACCATGAATATTGACCTGATCTATTTCAGGTCTTAAATGCATAGTATTAAAAATCATCTTCACAACATGACTCATCTTTGGGCATTTCTCAGGGGACACAGACACACAGACCATTGAGATTTGAAGCATGCCCACCATTTCCTCCTCGATGTTCTTGTACCTCATGAGCTCTAGATCAAATACCCTGGTTGTCCATTCTTCCCTCACAACAGATTGTACCCACTTGGGAAGATCTATGCTTTCATCCGGTGCATGTAGCTGAGCATGGGCTTTCCCAGTAAGAATCTCTAGGAGTAGCAATCCAAAACCATATACATCTGATTTTTGAGATATCCTTCTTGTCTTGGCCTGTTCTGGAACCCTGTATCCTGCAGCTCTTGATGCAGGAGATGCGGGACTAATAAGCACAACAAGACCAAAGTCTGAGATACAAGCATTTCCACTCTTATCAGACAAAACATTAGAAGACTTGATATTCCCGTGATATTCCCATGGGCCAGCTTGGGAGATTTACATGAGTGGTGAATGAAGGTCAAACCATAGGCTACACCCAATGCTATCTTCATTCTAGTTGTCTAGTCAAGAGGAGTTCTCTCAGGACCACGATTGCCTACAACAGCACAACAGAGAAATGAATCTAAAATTGGTAAAAGAGGAATGAATTTCCAGGCACAGTTCTATGATCCAAACTTACATCAGAGTTGCATTTGATGGCTTGATATAGGGCCAAATATAAAAATACAAAATAAACATGTGATAACATTCAATATTCAAAATGGCATCAGACCCATTTTCCAGTGAAAGAAGAACAAACAATCGTCTTCATGAAATATTTTCAATTATGAAAACCAACTTCCATTTTTTTATACTGAGAAAATATAATAATCAATAAGGAAACAAGGGAATACAACTAAAAAGGAAAAAAGAAGCACGATGAACATACCATTCAGAAGGGAGTATAGACTTCAATTTTCCATATAATCATAAACAAGTAACTTCTCATCTCTTGCATAGTAATAAGCCTTTAAGCTCACTAGATTCAAATGCCACAGCCTTCCTAAGAGTTCCATATGTTGTTCGAAATCTCTTCTCCCTGGACCATGCACATCCTTCAACCTCTTCATAGCAACAACGTTAGCATCTTCCAACACAACTTTATATGCAGTTCCAAAGCTACCCTTCCCAAGCATTTCAGTGGAAGCACGGAGAAGATCCTCCAACTCAAATTATTGAGTTCCCTCAAAGAAAACCAGTTTACCCCTCTCTGCAGCACTTGATTGCTGGGGATACGGGCTTGAAGAATAAACAATATTTTTTGTTTCTAATATCCTTCCATGCTTCTCATCCATCATTTTCCGAGAGTACTTTCTCCATTAATAACAAAGTAAAACACAGGAAATTAGCAATAACAACGCAAAATCTCCAACCACAATGATAATAAAAACACCCCTGCTTAATTTTTTTATGCTTTTCTTTGTACTATGTGCCATCTCAGGCTTTGAACTTGGAGTTGAGGGCACAATACTTGGATCCTGCATCACAGGGCTAGAATTCACAATGCCTCCTGGAGTGGTAGGATTACTGATTATGCTCTTACAACTTGGCAAGGGATTGCCACAAATAAATAAATTCCTTTAAAATGTTGAATAAGGAAACTTGGACAAAGATCCAGGGATGGCCCGTATGAGCTGATTACCAGAAACATTAAAGTCTTGAAGACTGGTGATGTTCAAGGCTGCGATAGTACCAGAAAATAGATTGGTTTCCAGTCTCAGAGTGAGCAAATGGCCACGAAAATTCAAAGAAAATGGTATCTCACCAGTTAAATTATTGTTTGAAACATCCAATCTCCAAAGTTGATCTAACAGTGAAACAGATGAAGGTAGTGGACCAAAAAATTGGTTGTACGAGAGAAACAATGATTTAATGCTTCTCCACTTTGATAAGTCGGGTAGGGTGCCATTTAAAAAATTCCCCTTGAGGCTTAAGACGATAAACTGGTCTAAATCAGTTAAGGATTCTATGAGACTAGTGAGGTCAAGGCTCTACAGCACAAACCGAATAACCTTATTGTTTAGACAAATAACATTGATCCATTTTCCTGTGCATGGTTCCCTAGTTTTCCAAGAGCAAAGTTTGTTGTTTGAATCAGCTGAAGCCTTGAGTACCATCAATGCATCATAGTCACTTTTTTGACTGGGTAGTTCACAATTTTTGTTGGGCTTATTCCCTCATTTGAAATGGATACATTCTTCAAAGACCTTTACACTTAAGAAAGTGCATATCATTTTGTGGCACTTGACCTGTGCATGTAATAGGTAGACTTGTTTACTTGAACTCACGTATGATATTTATCCAACATGTTTGGACAAAATATCACCTATGGCATCACCTAAAATTGCTTACTCGATTAACATGGTCACACCTAAATGAGGTCTTAACATCAGCCATTGTGTCCCACAATCATATACTGTGCTAGAGGTGAGGCATCCTGCACATATGGACTCAAAAATCAACATCTTTGTAACCAAACTGTGTGGACCTACCAGGGTAAGTGACTAATGAGGACTTCCCAAACCACGGTGAGACTGTGGGTGCTTAATAAGCATGGAGCTATGATAGAACTATGAGCCTTAACAACTCAATAAAAAATTTTGGAAATGGTGTTCAGCAGTTTGAAAATCCTAGATCAGTATCAAGTTTAGGTGTTTTCCTTGCAGTGGTAATGACACCAATTCAAACCTATTGTTGCTAGCAAGGATAGTGTTATAAATTTGTTAGCTAAACGAATTATAGTAGCGATAATGGGGCAAGATAGGTAGACTTTGATAGCTTTCAGGCTTTGTCATTGCAGTGTAGGATGAGAAATGGAATTAGAATGAGCATTTAGATAATTAACTCATTCTATAAGAAGAAAGTAACACAACATAATTTCCCTTACAAAACAGAGAATAAATTGATTTATGAATTCTATTTATAACTCTTTAGAACAATCAGTGAAAGCATACGAAATGAAATGGAACTGAGAAGGAATTCGATGAAATGAAACATGAAGGAGATACAATGCTATAAAGCCATACCACATGAATCCCAAAATTCTTACTACAACTGCCTCTATATTATCAAAAAAAAACTCCAAGTAAAATAGCTCTCCTATGATATATCCAATATCCAACCCCCCTCTATTACAAAAACATTTCTTTTTTATAGGCCAAATTACAAGGGCCTATTTTTCCAAAACAATAAATGTATTTTTGCAAAAATAAAAATAAAAATGATATCAAGGTGGCCAAAATATAAATACTTGCAAAAAGACTCTAATGGCACATTTTTTGAGCTACAAACTCTGATTTATATGTCCAATTTGAAAAATAGGAAATCCAACTACCACAAAAACATTCAAAATCAAATGCACTTCATGTGTTAGCCATTTCTTTGGTGTAAATTTGTTGACTTGAGTGAACAGTAACCATCATGATTGAACCCCATGCCATTAGATCCTTGATATCCTTTCTAGCAAGCGAACCATTAATCTAAAAATTCAAGGAAAACATTAACATTAGTGAGAAGAACCACATACATTTCTTCAAAACATATTCATAAAAAAGGAACCAATTCTTCTTGCTTTTCGTGATTAAATGGACCAACTTCAGAAGAACCACAGTAGAAGGCATCCAACATAAGTGTTCAGGTAAGGGATGCCCTTATATTCAAAATGTATATATGTGTTGAGGTAAGGGGTACATATAGTTATATAGGTATGTAATTATATTTTTTTTATGGAAGAAATACCAAATTAATGTTTGAATGAAACACAACTACAAAAAGATAAATGGCTAGTGAAAGAAACTTACACCAAAAATTAGGTAGCAAAAAAAGGTTGAGTTATCTCGAACATTCACCATTTGAAGTATTCACTATACCTAAAGCCAAAAAATACAAAATTAACATCAGATTTATACAAAAAAATCAACAAAAATATAACCAAAAACTATTTATAAATAATCCAACATATGGAAATACATAAGGAAAGTTAAAGTAGAATGTTTTGAAAATTAACCTTGTTCAAATTTTTCACAAAATCTGAAAAAACTTTGTAATCACTTTCTTCTAATTTGTATGTATCATTATTAGCATTGTACGATAAGTTTGTGATTTCTATAACAGATTCAAGTTGTACAAAAGCATGATCAATCAAATCATACTTATAAACGCACTGCCCCTTTATTCTACTATACCAACATAATTGAAGCTCGATGTCTTCTAATCTATCCAAAAGGTCGATGTCATTATGGTAATCAAACACCCTATTACCATCCTTCTTCCTTATTCTTTGAACCCTTCCAATGTACCACATTCCACAAGAAACACCTTGTTTTGTACTTCGAGGAACACCTTTTCTTGCAGTACGTTCAGTGGGAGGAATTGATTTGTTTTCAAACAACACCCCACAATCTGATCCAATTCCAAAGCCAATTGAAACACCCTTTTGTAGAGTATTCCCATCTCGCCTAAAGTAGACCCCACTTCTCACTTTTGTCAACCTATCTTTGGATAATGTTGGATTTCCATTCAACTGACTAACCAAACATGCTTTGAACATATCCTTACCATCAAGATTCACCATTGGTTTTATAGTTTTGCTTACATTTTCATCAGTGGAATCTAAAATTTCATCCAACTCGTGTTTCCACTCACTTTCCATTATTTTCAATTCACTTTCATTATGTACCAATGAAGATGAAGATTGAAATATAGAGTTGGAACATCTCGGTGGAGAATCATCAACTACTTCATCCACAATTTGGAATGTTGAATAATCTTTATCCTCTTTCCATGGTTTAACCCACCAAGAACATTGAGTGTAATTTTCTAGTTTCATTCCAAGAGTTGATAAAATGTCTTGTGCATCCTTCAATCCATTCTTAAGGGCTTCTACAATTTTAGCATCTGTGGATATTGAATCATATTGCGACAATATGTCAATGTTTTGCATTGTTTCTTGGTGCAATTTATTCCAAATTTTTTCTTGCTTCTTATGGGATTTATTAAAATGAAGCCCTTGGGAATTTGATTCTTCTTCAACAACTCTATTAAGGGTTCCAACAACATGAAGCAAGTCAGTGAAATAATAGGCCCTCTCCACTCCAACCATCCTACCAACTTTGCTAAAGAAGTTCTCACATACATTTGACCCAGTCAAGTGCAAAACACATGGCAAGTTAGAGTATTGATCTCGAAACAATATCATCAACAAAACTCCAAAATGACAAGAAATTATCACATCTTGATATGCCTCTCTGCTGATGAAATTTATGTTGACATTCGTATGAGATTGTTTTTGTACCCAACATAACCATAATGCGAAGAAATGATGAACTCGTGAAGCATTTCACACTCTTTCCTAGAGGCTCAAACTATGCGACATAAATATGTCAATGTAGTCAGCAACAATCATTAGGTAAGTCTTTATAGCTAGTGTCCTCTCTAAATTTCCACTTGGTGTACTTCTCCACTCTTTCAAACACCTCTGAACATGCCTTGAAGAAATGCGTTGTGCGGAACCCCAATTTTGTCGATCCATCCTCTCTATATATTCACACTTAAGCTTGTGATCATCCACTTTAAAAGTGTGATAAACCATTCTGACATGGCCAAACTTATGTACTCGTTTCCTAAAACCAATTCTCATCGACCGCTAAACAAAGGATTCACTAGCTTTTTGCCGTTGTGGATGTAATCTTGGTCATGAAATCCTGTTACATTGCAACCATTGTACAACCCAGTTAGCCTCCACCCTTCCCAAGGAATTTGATATCAAGGACCTGATGTTGAAGAATAATCCTTCAACATAATTTGTCTTCTTCTGCTATCCCCATCTGAGGAATAACCAACAATAGGTCCCAAATTGTTTTCTACGCGTTTCTTCCACATAAATTCTACCTTTTCCCATTGTTGATAAACAAGATTTGCATTGAATTTATTGCATGTTGGATGAACAACCACAACCAAACGAGGAAGTTTTTCATGTAAATGGTTTGCAATAATAACACGTGCATAATGTCTAATAACATTGTTTTTAAAATAATTTGTTATAATCTCATAGCTTGCATCTCCCTCACCAACTGTCACCAAGAAATGTGATTTGCATTGATGTTCTTCTTTCAAAAAATTGTTTCATCTTCTGCAAGGCATACAGGAATTGGTCCATATATACCATGTTTGGCTTTATAAGAAGCATAAATTTTTCCAACTGCCTCAAAAATGTGTTCGTGCTCCCCTGGAATATATGTTAATGAATTTCTAACTTGCCTTAAAGTTGTAGATATTTAAGGACCATCCATATTCAAGCTAATAAAGTTATGTAATCTAGGACCTCCCCATAACTTGATCATCTCATAAATGGATTTTGTGGATGTACTATACCTTCTCCCTGCTTTTTCATGAATCAAGTTATGAAATATATCCTTGAAAAATTCCCAAACTGCATCTTTACCTTGAAATTTTCCTTGCTTATGTGCCTCATAAACATCCTTACAAAACCTAAAGACATCCTTCCTTTCTGCCAATTCAAACAACTTTTCCTTTAGAGATCTCATGCTAATAGAGAGAGTAGCAACCTTTGTCCTCTCCCACCAAAGAGCTCTAATTGTTGATCTATGGTTAGCATTTGTAACCCTAGCAGCATTCTTCAATTCATTTTGAGTCAAATAGTCCAATCTTCTACCTTTTCTTGTATCTCGTTCACTTCTTTTATTGGTGCATCTTGATTCATGATATAATCGCATCCTGAAGTCATTACATTCTGGTACCAACTTACAAAATCCACATGTTAATGAATCAAAAGGGGTCCCTATTTCAGAACCACTATGGCAATGAATATGCCTATATGTACCATCAATACGACATTCAATACCCTCATAACATAGCATGATCTTGGTATGCTTCTCTATGGCCCATAATTTTCCACCCGTTTTATCATCCATTAGGACCTTTGTTTCCAATCTCTCCCCATTTCTATCAATATCAGGATACCAATACCCCCAACATTGTAGTAACAAGGGAGAAAATTGAGCTATAATAAGATGACAACACAATAAATAAGTAAATAAATAATTAGAACTATGATAAATAAAATAATATACAAATTCATATTAAAGTTTAGTCTAAACTATTAATTAACCACTAATTAACACACCTGAAGTAGGAGTTGCACTTGTAGAACCCCTATGTAATACTGATGGTGATGATGGCACTAGGAACCTAGTCAAACTTTGTTGGGACTTATCATTGGTAGGCTTCTTAGGTCTCCCAACTATGCCACTCCTCAGCCCAATCTCCTGATGTGAAGCCTCATTTGTAGTAGTAGTAGTGTGCTTCTTTGATTTCATGTGTTCATTTAGAGAACTGACAATATTACCACTTGTCGGAACTAAACAAAACCATTTATTTCATCGTGTACATTCGACTCTCACTTTTTTCATGTCCTTATAGTCTGCAAGTGTTGCTTCCACCACCTTGAACAAATTAGGCTCTTGTGTCTTGTTGAAATCATCTAGAAGTTTGATTGCTTGATTAATATGAAATCGATCTCCAACCACCGTTGTTTGTTGTACTTTGTTACATGAAGGAATTTCACTACCACTTTGCATTGAAAGGCGTTGTTGATGGGACGTTGTTTTCATATGATGGTTTTTGAAGTTGCGCATTGTTCGCACTACCAAGGATACATCACCTGTTCCATAATCAATGCCACAAATTTCAAAACGGATCTTTATTTTAGATTCTCCCTTTTCTGAATATAATTTGAGAGTAAGTTTCTCATTGACAAACTCTTGCATTAAACTTTTCACTTTTTTTTCCCAAGATGCCAATACACAAGGATCAACAATTGTGGCTTCTTCCACTAACAAAGGCATATTTTCAACTCTTGGTTGTTTATGCATAGGTTCCTCCACATTCTCTTCAATGTTTTCAAAGATTGATATTACTTCCACTGCTTTTAAACAACTTGTTTCCACATCAAATGTGCCTAGTTTCCTATTGATGCCTAAAAGTGTTGTATAAACTTTCCATTTCTTCTTTTGCTTTGGATTTAGAGCTACTCCATCCTGGATAAAATCAAAAGGGTATTCAACGATTCCATCATCCATAATTTCATCACGGATTTCAGCAAATGTACAACCTTCTCGACACCTGACAATGCCAACGACAGGTTTCTCTTCATCGATAGTAATTTTATAAGACAATTCCATCTGTTTTTGCACATAAATAAATGAAAATGTAAGTAAAATTCCACAAACATATTGGTTTATTATGAAAAAAATAGCAAGGAAGCAAGGTATGCACTTTCAATTCAAATCTCCAAAAAACATGAATAACTCTTACTATTGCGATGAAACACTTTGATTCAAAATGTACTATCGATGGATTCCTCAAATGGAACTAAAACCAGAAATAAAATAGAGTACTAAAACAGATTTGAGAGTTGATTTATTGAGTCAAATATTGACAAACTTATAAGCAAGCTTAGGCCCTAAATCTGCCTCAATTTTGGCCTTATTTACATCATTTTTTGTGTCCTAAAGAGTTTAAAACCGTGTCAAAACCAAACCATCGTAGCTTTTATTGTTCGTTGGTATGAAATGGATTCTAAAGTTTTGAATTCTTCGAGAGTCTGCTCATCTAGGTCTTGGCTCTTAGTTTCCCACTTCTGATTTTTCTTTGATATATAAAGAAATTCTTCGTATTTTACTGAGTGAGAATAAAAGAAATAGAAATGCAAGACACAAATATTAAGTGCTCATTTATGCATGCAGTGACCTCATGTAAATTGTTAAGTTGAATCAGCTTTTACATTCCTCGATAATCCTTACTCTTGTGTACCATATTGACTTGGCACAACCACTTTGTACTGACAATGTATATACTATCTTTAGTCCTTCCAACATACTTTTGTGGTTTATTCTTGGACATTAATAAAATGTATTATCTCTCTTATCTATATCACATTTATAATAGTAAGTTTGATCGTCTGAATCAATACCTAACATAGCACAATGAAAATACCTAACATAGCACAATGCAAATGATTGCGTATAAAAATATTCATTACCTAATCCAACATGATCCAAATTATTGGATATAAGAAGGTCTATTACATGTTTATCCTTTAGTATGTTGTGTCCTCTAAGCAAATAATCAAAACTTTAATGTCAAATCTTGTGGTGTGCAAGTCATTATGTACATAACTTGAAATTATGAAGTAATAATTACAAAATCTTATCACCACTATGACGGTATGACATTAAATTCTGAGACTAATTTTCGAAATCAAATTATTCCTCTATTTCCTAGCATATGAAATGTTATATATCTATGTCATATAAATCTCCAAACGAGTGAGTTTGAATGCACCTTAGACACTCCTTAATATAAACTCTAATCTCTGTTGGCTCAATGATCATGTGCATTACAACTTTGTCCGTGCGTTAGAAAATATAATAGTTGTTCTTTAGCAAAGCACAGAACAGGTTCCATAACACTTAGCATTGTATAGAAAATTGAATGAGTCGCCAAGCATATTAAATGCACACTGTTAATAGAAATATAACATTCAATGTCAAAAGACTGGAAGTATAAAAAGATACTTCAACTGTAACAAAATTTTTTGAATTCAATAATAATAGTGACGATATAGTTCAGTGGATAGTGTACATATTCAACATTTTCTAAATGTTGAGCATATTCACATTTCCTTAAAAAATTACCTGCCATGAAAGCACTCGTTCTATTTGAAGCAGAAATTTTGAAAGCTTACAATGCACAATAAAGTATATCCTAATATAGGTAGTGATTTTGACACATATAATTTGGACAAAGGCAATTTCTTAATTAACAATAGTTTCATATTTTCCAAGGATATAATTTGGGCAACATCAATATATAAATGATAGTTTTGTAATTTTGAAGTATATTATTCATGTTTTGAATGTGTTTATGATATTTAATAAATATGGATTGAATTTTTTCATAACGTTACCATAATAAAATATTTCAATGTCCAAAGAATTATTGTCAATATTGTTGGGCATTAGGCTAGTTCCATGCCAACAGTTGTCCTATTTGAATCCCCCTAAATAACACATTCTGGTATACACTGACAGGTTTACTAGGGATGCCATCCACAAATGTGGACAAGCATCCCCAAGGTTTCCCCACAAGGTTATCCTTGAAAAGAAAAAGAAGCCTATTTGCTTTTCCTAAGGACAGAGAGATTGAAGGACAACACATTGTTGTTAAGGGCTCGATGATATTGTAGGTAAAATTCACTTTGCAAGGATAGTTTATAGGAAGACAGGATTGTTAGTTGTCATTAAGATCACATCCTACATATCCTTTCCAACTTGGAAACGAAGGGGAGATACTAGCTCTCCTTGTTTTAGGACGGTGGATCCTGTGTGACCACTTCGTGACTCCTAGATATCACAATCTTCATATTCATTTTGTTTTTTAGAAAATGTTGTAACCTAGAAAGATCACTCTGTAAGGATATTTTACAGGGAAACGGGCATGTAGTTGGCATTATGATCACATCCTACATATCCTTTCCAACTTCAAAACGAAGGGGAGATACTAGACATTTTAACTTGTCTCTACTCATCCTTGCCTCAATTAGAACTGAAACTCCCACTCGTTTTAACTAAATTTATAACTGCCAATCAATTTGTAGTCAAACTGAAGGAATACTCATAACTGGTCCTCCAACTCTATGCATGGATTCTCCAACTCCATGAACTCGTCCATGGCTAAAGGAAAGACAAACTTGGTCTTTCTAGTTAAGACACAAGCCAGAGAATAACTTCTCTCACTACACTATTCAACATTTTCTGAATGTTGAGAATATTCACATTTCATTAAAAAATTACGTGCCATGAAAGCACTCGTTCTATTTGAAGCAGAAATTTTGAAAGTTTACAATGCACAATAAAGTATATCCTAATATAGGTAGTGATTTTGATGCATATAATTTGGACAGAGGCAATTTCTTAATTAACAATAGTTTCATATTTTCCGAAGGATATAATTTGGGCAGCATCAATATATAAATAATAGTTTTGTAATTGTGAATTATATTATTCATGTTTTGAATGTGTTTATGATATTTAATAAATATGGATTGAATTTTTTCATAACATTACCACAATAAAATATTTCAATGCCCAAAGAATTATTGTCAATATTGTTGGGCATTAGGCTAGTTCCATGCCAACAGTTGTCCTATTTGAATCCCCCTAAATACGCATTCTGGTATGCACTGACAAGTTTAATAGGGATGCTATACACAAATGTGGACAAGCAACCCTAAGGTTTCCCCACAAGGTTATCCTTGAAAAGAAAAAAAAGGTTGGGTTCTTTTCCTAAGGACAGAAAGATTGAAGGACAACACAGTGTTGTTAAGGGCTCGATGATATTGCAAGTAAAATGCACTCTGCAAGGATAGTTTACAGGAAGACAGGCATGTTATTTGTCATTAAGATCACATCTTACATATCCTTTCCAACTTGGAAACGAAGGGGATATACTAGCTCTCCTTGTTTTAGGACGGTGGATCCTGTGTGACCACTCAGTGACTCCTAGATATCACAATCTTCATATGCATTTTGCCGTTTAGAAAAGCTGTAACCTAGAAAGATCACTCTGTTCTGTAGACCGATGACTGTCTTTTCTTTAGTTGAACTGGTTTTATTGAAAAGCTGCATGACTCTCTCAAACAAACTTTGTGGTGTAGATTTGTGTAAGGGGACTCAAATCTTCAATACCCATACCAATAGCAACCTAGAAAGATCACTCTGTTTTGTAGACCGATGACTATCTTTGCTTTAGTTGAACTATTTTGATTGAAAAGCTGCATGACTCTCTCAAACAAACTTTGTGGTGTAGATTTCTGTAAGGGGACTCAAATCTTCAATACCCATACCAATAGCTATAATTTTTTAGTAATGCTTGCCATCTTACTTTATAATCTTTGTGACTAACTTTTGGCAAGTTACTCATACTAGAGTGATTAAAAAAACTAGTACTACAGTGATTCAAAACTTGTTTTCTTACTGGTTTTTGTGAGCATTCAAAAATTACAAAAGAAATGGAAGACTCTCCAGTGGAACAGATATACGTTCAAACCCTAATTCACCACTTTGAATAAAAATTCTCATTCATGAAGCCTAAGCACACATGTAGAAATATAGCATAAATAGTGGGTGGATTATTACAATATAAATATAATAATCATTAGAAAAGCATAAAAATTAATAGCGAAGTATTTCTCGCAGAGGAACCAAATAAACCTAATATTTAGCACAACGTTACTTCGAATGTTATGGATTCTCACATGAAAGTTCTCAGCAAGTACAAAATTATGCAAATGATGTTTAGAAAACTTAGATTCAACCTAGTAAAAAGAACTCACAAATTTTAGGTTGCTCGACAAAGTTTGCAAAAAATTATTTAGCATCATAATGTAGAGTAAAACGTGTAAGATTCAAATTACACAGAGAGAGAGAGAAAAATAAGTGTAAAGGGGATGCGTACTCTATACTTGCAGGGATGCCACACAACTTTCAATCTTTCTATTATTCACAGAAAGGGTAATATACTTCAAAATAATCGCTAATGAACCTTGGCTGAAGGATGACAGACCAACCCTCTCCTCTGCGCGATATTTCCTTAACACTCTCACATACCAGTTGAAGAAATTGCAGCTGAGAACTCAGAATCATGTTTACCTCCCTAACCCCGCTCCTCCAGTCCAAGCTAGTCCTCTACCCGATATTTCCCAGCTACGGCCAACGTCAAGTCCAAATTGAAGCTTTCTCCCTGTGATGGTGAAATGGCTCATGAATGTCTGCTCTGCTCTTGATGGTTGATGGGAACCCTAGACCAATCGAACCAAAACTCAAAATAGCATCTACCTCTCCTCCCGTGCTCCTCCGCGCTCTTTGCCTTTCGTCTGCTCCTAATGGTGCTCATGAATGTCTGCTCTGCTCCGAACCCTACACTAGTCGAACCAAAACTCCAACCAAAACTCAAAATCACATTTTCCTCTCCTCCCGTGCTCCTCCGGGCTCTTTGCCTTCCCACCTTGCTCTGCTCCAAACCCTACACCAGTCGAACCAAAACTCAAAATCGCATTTTCCTCTCCTCCCGTACTCCTCCACGCTTTTCCTTCCCACCTTGCCACGACCTTCCTAACCCCACTTGGCCAAAATTTTTTAAAAATAATACCTCGAAATATTTATATTTTTATATAATAAATAAAAAAACCCCCTCCCCTCTAGTTATAGAGGCAATATAATGTTTTTTGATTTTTTATTTTTTTTACCCCAATATCAATGCACGTGATATAATATTGGTTTGTCAGTGATGCCCCCATGATCGTGTGTCTACAAAGGACTATAACAATTTTTTAAATATATTTTGAAATTCTATGTGAATTAAGATCTACCCTTGAAAAAATGACACATATCTCCAATCTAGAAATTGAACCCAAGAATAGCATTAACTACACCTCTTCTTAAGAAAATTATCTATGTTTCTCATATTATTTCATTCATGATCCTTGAAACTATTCAAATTATCACATTTCTCTTTACCTTTTATCTCCTTGATGTCTACCATGTTCTTTATTTAATCTAACAAATCATGCTTAAGGAAATATAACCCCTGTTATGTTGTTAAAAGTACTATAGAGATTATTTCACATCATTTAAACCATTTTATCTTAAAAATCATCAAGTGTGGTCTATAAGCACCAAAATGAAAATATTCCTTTTTTACATAAAAACACAGCACGTCGTATTGGTTTTAAAATAATGGCTCCAAAATTTATATAAGCTACTCGTCTATCTAATTGGTAAAAACATGAAAGATTTATTTTGAATTTTGTATTTTAGACAAGAAACATAGCGATAAATTTGACAAAAAAAGTTGGAAAAAGAAAACCCGTGCATGTGGAAATTGCACACATCGACCTTTGTGGTCCCATGATAAATTAATCATTGGCAAGTCCAAATTATTTTATGGCATCCATTGATGCCCTTCCAAGAAAAAAATGATTTTGATTTCTCAAGTACAAGTAATTAGTTATGAAGTCAAACCCATGTATTTAAACATCATAAAATCAAATAGATATGAATTCAAAGCATGCAAAATATCCAATCCATTCTCAATCTGATAGTCTAGAGTTAATGAATCAGTTGTACCATGTCAACCGATATAAATGTAAGCTGGAAGTCATGTCATGAATATGAAATGTGATATATTATTTGTATATACAACATAATTTGGTCTATTTGAGGGCTCACTATACATTTAGAGTGAATATAAAGTCTAGCACACTTAATATAAGTTCATAATATATAAAAGGTCTCTCAAAAGATTCACATTCATTACTAACTAAGAAGACACTCCAAATGAAAAAAATATCAAGAGAATCTCAAATATTGATCACCTTCGCTAATATATCTGAACGGGGATTTAATTTTCTGAAATAAAAATGACAAAATCCCAGCATTCAAAGAAATTTCTCCAAATAAATATGAACAAAGGTAAATATCCAAATTATGATAGAGTTGACTTCCTACCAATGCCATGAGATTGATCACTATTTATGTGCCCCCTAGTTCATTTAACTTTTGGCAACAATCTCTGGGTCCTTGGTGATTTAGAATTGTGTTTTTCTTTAGGAGAAGTTGGAGGAGAATGTCTCCATATTATAGGAGTTCCATTTTCCTGAACGTTTGGACTCTACCTTGGTGAATGACCAAGAATATTTTCTTTTATCGACTTAGTAACAATCATGTAACTTGAAGTCGATGGAATTTCTTGAGAACCATGTTCAATATGCTCAATTTTAACAAATACAAATAAAATGTGTCTTCTAGGTTCCTTCTTATGTAAGGTCATTTTGCTTATCCTTCTAATTTAATAGTAATTTATTCCTAATAATAGTAGCATTGTGAGTTATACCAAACAGAGTATCTACTCTTTCTAGTAGATACTCCTAAAAAATCATCCTCAATTCTTGTACCACCCACCTCGATATCTACTCTAGATATCCTAGGTTATTCTTAATTAATCTAGAGTATAGATTTTTAAGGGTGGTCTTGTGCAATAAAATACCTATGAGGTATAGCACCATGTATGGGGGTTCGTTGCAACCTTGGATATATTATGTGAGTCGATGTAATGTTTTGGTTGTGGCTACAACTTTGTTTTGGTTGTCACCTAGTTATCATGATTCAAAGCTCAGTCACCATCTCATATCATTGCAACATTGGATATATTCTTTGACCTAATGTGATGTTTTATTTGTCACAATGATTTAAAGCTCAGTTATTATATCTCAATATTTAAACCATTTAGATGCTTAGGTTCTATTGTTTTTTTCCTTGTTTACCATTAATCATGTTCTTTTAAATTTGTAAAACATATTTCATATAAGTACTTGTTCAGAGGCCCAACTCAACATTCTATATAAACTGTTTAATTTTTTGTCCTTCCTTATATACAATACATCCCAACATAACACACAATTCTTCATCAACTTTTGCTTTCCTAGAAAGGAAGCATAGACTTTTCTTGATTCATATCTTTATATCTCCTTGTTTCCATCGCTAGGAGATGAACTAGGTATTCCCAACACACACATGGTAAGTTGAGACAACCCTGAGCCAACGTACATTTTTACGAGTTCACATGGGACAATTGGTTCATTGAATATAAATTGTCATATTACAACTTTTTTTAGCTTCAAAGGGTTTTGAAAAGGGTTATGATATTATGGATGCTTTGAGCTAATATTTGTTCAAATTTATTATGTATAAATATATGAGTTTAACTTCGGAGATAATGACTTATATTTTAGAATTCAAAACCAAATTTTTCTTGGAAGGGAATTTATTGATGTCATAAAATAATTTAGAATTTCCAATGACTAAATTCTCATGCAACCACAAAGGTCACTGTGTGAAATTTCCATTTGCATGTTTTTCCTTCATCCAACTTTTTTTCTCAAATTTATCCCTATGTTTCTTGTCTAAAAGGTGAAATTGATAATAACTCTTTCATGTTTTCAATATTCAGATAGACGAGTAGGTTATATAAATTTTCGGGCCATTATTTTAAACCAAGGTGAGGTGTGGTGTTTTGATGTAAAAAAAATATTCATTGGGGTTCTTATGGACCAAAATTGCTTGATTTTCAAGATAAAGTGGTTTAAATGTTGTTGAATGATCTCTAAATTATTTTTAACTGCATGACATGGGTTATATTTTCTTCAGCATAATATCTTGGATTAAAGGAATAACATGGCAGACACCAAGAAGATCAGTGGTAAAGAGAAATGTGATCTTCTGAATAGTTTCAAGGATCATGAATGAAATAATACATAGGTGATTCAATAGTCAGAAGAGAAACATGGACAATTTTCTCAAGAAGCGGTGTAGCTAATGCTATTGTTGGGAAAATACTGAGATGAAGGGGGGGGGTGAATCAGTATTTAAATCTCACACAAATTTTCTTTTCTTTATTTATTTATATATGTGAATTTACTTAGTCAAACTAGCGTATATACGTGACTTTATTTAAGGAAACTTGCATATGCCAAGTGAACTTATTATTCAGATAAATCTCCAGTAACTTTACTTAGACCAGTGAATCATTCATATATAAAATATTTAGTAAGTAGTAAACATGTGCAATAAGAACAGAATAAATCATCACAAATAAGCAACACACATGAACACCAAGATTTAAGGTGGAAACCCAATGTGGGAGAAAACCACCATTGTTTTCGTATTTATCTTTGATATTTATTATATATAAAATTGCTTACAATATTGTACTAGAGCAGACTCATACCAGCATGTAGGCACCCACCTGTAGAATACTAAAACCTCCTCTCATTCTCCAGTTGCTACCGGAAGGGAGCACCAACCCCCTGATCTCATTTAACAACCACCACTGGAAGGGAAATTCGACCCTCTGCTCTCATTTACCAGCCACTAATAGAAGGGAGCTACAACCCCCTATTATGAACGCCATCTCCTACTACTAGGAAGCTTCAAATTCCTCACTAAAGGCTCAAACCCTCAACACCACCACAGACCATGTTTTATATATTTTCACACTGGATCCACTGGCTTCAATTCAACACAAGTTGTAGGCCTCTTTTCATCATATTTTTATACTAGACCTACTACACTTATTTAAGCCTAATACCATACATCAAACTAAAACATATAAATGTACCAAATCATTCACTGAATCATCAATCAACCAACTAGTCACTGATATTTAATCTCAATCAACTACCAGCATAATCAATACTGAAACAACCCAGATCTATATGAAGACTTCATTCACAGATAGGAGACACACAATAAAATTGATCAGGCATTTCCTTCAACATTCTTTAGAAAAACCCTAGCTTCCATATGCACCTTCCATAAGACATATCTGTGACTATACGTGCTTCATTCGAAACCAGCTTACGTATAGATATCAGTATTTTTTACTAAATATATACATGCTTTTTGCTGAACCGAACCCACATGTGTACGCACCTTCCTTAAGTCAAACCCGCGTATAGAACTGTAAATAATTCATAACTACACAACACTTAAGAACTACAAAATTACTCAGATCATACCCTTCACTTCCACAAACATGTGCCAGACCATAGATCTAAACATCTCATAAATAGATCATGCAAATACATATTCATTTCAGGTCTAGAGATCCTGATCCATCATTGTATTGATGAGTGCATCATAATATCAAATATATTTATATATTATAGCCCATTCCATGCATATATACATTAGATTGAAGTATTCATTCAATTCACATACTGATGCACGCTTAGCACTATGATCTTCACCTCCTTATAAAATTTGAGCCTTAGGCAATACCATGAGCCAAAACCACACAAGTGTCAATGCTATTCTTGGATGGAATCAATAATCATTATTGCGCTCAATATTTTGGGTTAATATCATGGTAAGTACCCCTGGTATTATAAAATTAGTGCGATATCTCATACACGACTTTGCTTTTTCATACCTAAGTGTATACGTGACTTTTCCTTTAATAACTCATGTATAGTTATTCAATTATGTACTTTATCCATCTTTCGATTTTGATCTGCAAAGCTTTTGTCCCATCATTCTGAAATTTTTTTCCATCACTTTGTCACCTCTGAGATTTTCCAGAAACCATATACTTTGTCTTTTACAAGTGGGTTGCCATCAAGGACAACAAATTCATCCTAATGCCAAAAATATACCCCTTTGGACTTGAGGGAAAGCATGTTGGTACTTGATCACCATAACCTGTAGATACCTAATAGAAAAATCAACATAAAAATTATTCATACATCAAGCCACTCTCCCCATTTGACATCAAGGGAGAAGGGCAGACCAATGTTGAAACAAGGTTTCTCTTTCCTTATATAAACAAGAGCTTGGAGATTTGATCCACACTATACTGACCATGTTCCCCCCGAGCACATGCTGAATCTTTATATAGATCTTCAATGAAATACATAACTCTCTAACTCAACTGAGTATGACCATTCCTATCACCAAGGACTCACCCAACAACGTGGGGTTACGTATTGGACTCAACTACACAACCAAGTGGGTTTACACATTTGAAAAATTCCATACATGATAGAATATAACAATATTTACATCATAGGTGTCAACATGAACTTTACATAAAATTACATATATGACTTTTATAATAAGGACCAAAGGACCTCAATAAAGAGAGATCATCGAACATAATTCAACGACCATTATAAACATAATTCCAACAATGCATTATAATCAACAAGGCTAATGCTCCCCCTAAACCTGTGCAACCTGAACATTTTCAACAACCCATTCATAAAATCATCTTCATCAAGAAGATAAATATCAAAGAGGAAAGTGTAACTTGAAAACCATATCAGTAGATTGTACCCATCAACACCTGATCAATAGAGCCAAATCATAATTGTCAGCAACATGACAAAGTATGTTCTGGAGGCTAACCCGCTAATTTCATGACAAAGAGATCCATACATGACTATATGAAAAAAGACTCACGTATATACGTGACTATGCATTAAGAAACCTGATTACCGAAATCATCCTTCTAAAATTTCATCTAAAAACAAATCAGATAAGTTTAACAACGTAATGAGGCAAAGACAACTCCTAGTTTTTGTCTGATATATTCAAATTATTCTTTGGGAAGAGGTTTAGTAAATATGTCAGCAACTTGTTCTTTGGAGGGAACATAGTCCAATTTAACCTTTTACTTAACCACTTGTTCCCATAAAAAGTGATACTTAATAGGAATATTCTTGGTTTTGGAGTGCATAACATGATTTTTTGAGACACTAATAGCACTTGTATTATCACATAAGATGGATATGGGTGGATAACATTTAGTTTTGATATATTGTAATGTTTTCATAATTCATAGAAGTTGTGTGCAACATGTTGCACCAACCACATATTGTGATTATGTTGTAGATAGAGCAATGGAACTTTGTTTCTTGCTTAACCATGATACTAATCAGAGCGCCATATAAAATTCACCTCCACTAGTGCTTTTCTAGTCATCAACATCTCCATCCCAATCTGCATCTGTGTAATAATGAAGGGTAATATCAGCATTTTTGGGATACCATAGACCAAAGCCTTGAGTTCCTTGGAGATATTTGAATATTATTTTTACTGCCTGAACGTGTGATTCCTTTGGATTGGCTTGGAAACGACCAACAATCCCAACTGGAGGCACGATATATGGTCTAGTCCATGTTAGATAAATCATAATCCCAATCGTAGATTTGTACTATGGTTGGTTTACCATGGGAGAATCACCATGAGAACTGAGGCTACATCCAGTCATCATTGGAGTATACACTGGTTGCAGTATTCCATCCCACACTTCTTCAAAATCTGCTTGAGATATTTTTTTTGTGAGAGAAAGATTACATATTTTTCTTGTTTCACTTGTAAACCAAGAAAATATGTTAGTTCCCCAAGTAAAGACATTTCAAATTCCTGTTACATAACAGAAGAATTTTTTTGACTCATGGATTCTTCATTACTCCCAAAAATGATTTCATCAACATAAACAACAATAATTAACAGTTTTTCATCCTCAATTTTTGTGTACAAGTTAATGTCTACAGATCATTTTGTGAAGCCTTGTTGTTCAATACTTTATTTGAGACGATAGTACCATGCTCGTGGAGATTGTTTTAGCCCATATAGAGCCTTTCTGAGTTTGAAAACAAGTTTTTCATCATTCCCCATAATGAATAATTATGGTTGTTCTATATATACTTCTTTTTCCAGGTCTCCATTAAGGAAAGAAGATTCTACATCCATTTGGTAAATTGAAACGTTGAAAACTTGAAAATTTAAGAAACATTCTTATGGCTTCAAGTCTGGCTATTGGTGCAAATGTCTCTTCAAAGTTTATACCTTCTTGTTGAGCATAACCTTTACAAACAAGTCTAGCTTTGTTTCTAATTACATATCCATTTTCATTTAACTTATTTTTGAAGATCCATTTTATCCCAATAACATTTTTATCATGAGGCCTTGGAACCAATTCCCAAGTATTATTATTTTCAATTAGATCTAGTTCTTTATTCATGGCCTTAATCCAACATTCATTTGTACTATCTTGATTTTGTGGTTCAATGATGGATAATAGTGCTAGATAACTAAGAGATCCCACAATAGTTCTTTTTGTTTGTACCCCAGATTCCTTTTCTCCCGAAATTTGAGATTCTGGATGATTCTTTTGAACATACCTGGATGGAGCCTTTTTCTTCATCTAACATGTCTTCTTCTAATGCTTCATTAGCTTATTCTTATATATCATTGTGATTGGAGGTGGGAAAGCATCCATAATCATCATAATCATCTTTTGTTGTTATTTCCTTTTTGGGAGTTGTTCATGTTTGGTCAATCACAACATCAATACATTCAACACATTTTCGAAGTGATGCAGGAGCATTAGGCTCAAACCAATATTTTGTATATAGGTAGACTTAGGGGGGTCTTATATTTTCTTTCTCATGTAGTTACTGAATAAATCGAGTGATTTTAGTTTAATGTAGAAAATATTGTAACTGCCCGAATGATTAATGGGCCCCTGAAGAGATAGTCAGTTTCAGAAGTTAAGCTATTTTTAGGAGTTTGTATCTATCTGTCAGAGCGTTAGTCTCAGAGTTAGAGATATGAAGAGTTTTGAACGTTAGAGGAGTTGAGTTGATTCAGGGTTTTGTATAAAAATAAGCCTTATAGGCATAATAAGGCAAACCATCATAGAGAACCGCATAGGCTACATAGGACTGTAGAATAGAGGAGAAGGGCCAATTGATTGAAGATCTGGCCAGTAAAAAGTTTGTAAGCTAATTCACTATATAATGAGAAAGTTGTCTCAGTTTAACTGTGCATTTGTCGTTTAACTCTATGTGGAGAATACCTTGAATATTTGTGTATTGATTTATTTAATTCTTGTGTGGAATGCCCTGAATCTCTCTGTGAATAGACTCTGTAGTGGAGTTGAATGATGTCATGTGTAATTAGAGGGCTTGAATGGTACTCTGTATCTGATGAGGAAGTTGATGTTATTTCTAGGTATTGAACATGTATATGCGTTCTTAAATAAGAGTAGCTTATTTCGGTGTCATTGAGTTTGAATCCAATAAGTCGGGATATGAGAATCAGTGTGGTGACTCCGTACTGAGGGCTACTGTTAAGATACAATTATTGGGTGATGCCGATGTGAATCTTTGGGTGAGTGCTTATACTCTTGAATGCTCGTAGATGTATACATTCTGTGACTATATTGAAGGTATGACTATCCTCTGCGGAGAGGCCTGCATCGTCAATTAAAGCGAAGATTGATTGAAGTTCCGCGTGTAAGATTCAGCTGTGAAGTTAGGTGGAACCCTGAGCAAGAGTAGTCGGAACCTTAAAGGTTGCACAGTAAAGATGAGTTTCCGACATATCGCACTAGCTTTTTACGGTAAACGTTATTCCCCTTTTGAACGCGATCAATGCCACAGGCCGACACGTGGTGTTAAGTAGTTTTGGAAACCCACTCTCATCACGAGTTAATGATCGTGCAATTAACTCGCACGATATCCAATTGGATTGTTGGATCGTCGAAGCCGGTGCGACGTATTATCCACCATTGGATGTGGAAGGATCATAGGCGCTAGGCCCCATGCATATATATATATATATATATATATATATATATATATATATATATATATATATATATATATATATATATATATATATATGTTGATTGTCACTGTCCTAACTATGTTTTACGGTTTTAACCAAGTTATGGCATGTTGGTTACATTGACACAAGTTTAATAATATATGTGTAGCCCGAACATTTTATGAAGCCCTTGGTTATAAAATAAACGGTATCACTAAAGGCTAGTGTGGTCCGCCATGTTATATGTTTGTTGTGGTCAAGAACTATTGTAATAAGGACTGTGCTCCAATCCCAGCCAACCGTTAACATAACAAGTATATGTATGTATTGGCCAATGGTGATGGGTTTATATGAAATACGGGTTTTTAACCAAAGACGATATTTAATTAATATCTCTATCTTAGATTGGGATATTAATATACACAGAGGTAGTTAATTTGTCAGTTATAAGGAAGCAGAGTATGTTGAGGTTGCCAGATTGTGAAGTTGATTGGATAAGAAATTTTGGGGGCATTTTACGCATAGATTGAGGTTGAAATAATCTGAAACTGGGAATGTGGGTTTACCCCGTCATCAAGTGGTATCAGAGCTAGATTTAATTAGCTCTTTGAAAAGTTTATTTTGAAATGCACATGTATTGAACAGTGAGAAAGTTGATGTTTAAATCTGTTTAACAGAGTTTCAGATTTGATTAAGTATGTAGTGAAGGTCTCCAGGTGTGCAGTATCTGGAGTTGAGGAAAAAGTGTCTTGAAGATTGCAGCAGATAGATGCAATGTAGGTGAAAGGAGAAACAAGACCATTCAGGGATCTTGAGAGGTAATATGATGAGCTTTATTTGAACTCTGGTTGGAAGGTACTGTTTGCAAATTTCAGAGTGCAAGGAATTGAGGAAAGAATCTCAGCAAGAAGCAGATCACAAGCCTTGAGAGTAGTGATAGAAGAATCCAGCAAGGGACTCTAAGTGCAGAAAAGTGTGGAAGAACCTAGAATATTCCCAACAGAGGTTGGATGACAAAAGAAGAGAGGTGTTCTTGAGAGAAGTTGCAGAGTGAAGCCTAGAGAGTAGAAGAGAGTGCTCAAAAGGTTCCAGAGAGGGTGAACCAATACTTGCCAAAATCCGAATCTGGGGGAAGGGATTAGTGAGGTGAGTTGCAGCAAGAGAGCTTGTTGTTGTAGAGGCTTAGTGCAGCTTGTGAGTGAAGAACTCCTAGAGAAGAAAATGGCTATTGAGAGCCACAGCGGAGATTGCAGAGGTTCTGAGAGAAGCCATAGCGAAAGAGTGAGGGAAGATACCAAATCAAATGACATAAGGAAGAGACTCACTAATGAAGAATACTGGAAAGAGATGGCTGAGATCATTAAGTCGCTTATTGAACTGGATAGAACAATAGAAGAAAGCCAGAGAGTTGGTTGGCTCATGAAAAAGAGAGTAAATTGGCTACCATTACAGCTAAGGTTGAGGCAAAAGAATATTGCCCTATTGAGAGAAGAACTTAGAGCAACTGAGTCGAAAGAAGAAATTTCTGCTTGTGAGGTAGAACAGAGCACAGATGAAGAGTGAAGATCTTCAAGAGACCTTGTAGGACATGATGAAGACTTGAGGCAACAAGAAGCTTATCTTGCTGAGGAGGAAATCATTGAGGATTTCCTGAGTTATTGGACAAGTCCAGATGATGGAAGGGCTTGTGTTCTGGAGTCTAAAAAATGTGAAGTGATGACAGACCCCACAGAGGAAGAAGAACCTCGAGTTCTTGAGGCAAGGATGGAAATTGAAGATTCCATGTGCAGGCCTGTTCAAGAAGAAGTGCTTGAGAAAGCAGCCAAGACTGAAAGGTCTTGTGGTTTGAAAACTAAAAAGTTGTGTGTGTTTGTAGGTACACTGCTAGAAGATGGACAAGCTTCAGAGTTTGTTGATGAGGAGGAGACTTTGAATCTGAAATCTTCTCAAATCAATGCTGAGATAGTGAAATCTTAGGAAGAGATGAAGAAAGAGAAAATGATAAATGCTCAGAAGAAGAAGGAATTACTCAGAGTGATTGAGTACGTGGAGAAGGACTTGAAGATAGAAGCTTCAAGTGGGACCAAGGGGTCCAAGAGCCCTACATCTGACATACTTTATGTGTTTTCAGGAACAACAAGTGAGAGAGAACAAACTGTTGATGTTCTCACTAAGGAAGAAAATGGAGCAGCTACATGTTTTGAAAATGTCCATGCACAGTTGGAAAAAGATTCTGCTTTCCCACATGTTGGAAGCAGAAGAGCTTTAGTTTATGATAATGGCTAGAAGCTGGTGGCTGACCAACTTGAAGAAATTGAAAGGGAGATCATTGAAGAATTTCTAAAGCATATGGAAGACTTGGAACAGTAAGAAGATTTGATGATCAAATCATCGAATGAGGCCATGAGGTCTTATGTTTTTAAAACTGACAAGTTTTGTATGAGTGTAGGTGTTAATGAAAGAATTTCACATGATGGAACTGTGACAAATGAAGCTGACTGTTGCCAAGCTAGATATGATGAGTATCTTTTAGGGGAAGATCATATTATGGAGGAATTCATTAATTCCTTACTTTATAGAAGGGATTGCTTCAATGAGGATGTGACAGTTATGTTTGATGATGAACTTGTAATTAATGATGATAACGACAGATTTCTTTTGTTAGATGGCCAAATGAAGAATGATGGACAGATAGCTGAAGTTATTTCAAAGATGGGAAATCAGAATTCTATTCTGATGAAGGCTAAGGAGATAGTGATAGCAGAAGATAGTGAAGATGTTGAAGATGTTTTCTCACATGAGATGCCAAGATTGTGGCATGAGAAGAAGCCAGAAACACAGAAAGAAGGTGTTCAGATGGTAAGGACATAGATGATTGAAGATGAGAGAGATCATTTTTATGAACTAGAGCAGAGAGGAATCCTTGAAGAGGATGGTGCGGAGGAGAGACTAACTGATAGTCTCAAGAAATGTTTGAAGAATTGGAATCAACATTCTGATGTGCTGATTGAGAAGGAAGGAAGGTTGGGACAACATACTGAGATGCTGACAGAAGAAGGAAAGGTCCTGAGGCCTTGTGAGTTTGATTTTGATAATTGCTTGATGAATGCAGATCCTGTTGGTGATGGAGATAAGTTGACAGCATGGGGTAGTCAATTGAAAGAGAAGGAGAATTCTGTGGAAGACTTTAACCCATGGAATGGAGAAATTGAGCTGCTGGAGAGTATGCTGAATCAACAGGATTCAATACAAGAGAGAAAACCTCAATTTCAGAATTGGGGATTTCAGAATGTGAAGACACAATGGGATGAAGATAGAAAAGAATTTATGATTGGATCATCAGTTGGGACCATTGGGTCTTGGGGTTTTGGAACTGATGAATTTTCTGTGTTGACAGGCAAAGAAGAAAACAATCCATCTTTTAAATTTGTTCTGAAAGGTGATGGACTGTTACCGAAGGATGAAGGTGAGGCTATCATGCCTCCTGCGAATGAACTTGTTGTTTCTATGAATGACAAAGAAAAGGAGCTATTACAGGATGAATATGAGCAGCTGGAAGAAGATGAGACAATCATGTCTCATGGACAGAAGTTGGTTGCTATTGGTAGCAGAGAAGAATTGGCTTGTCCAAATAGATGAGAGAAGGTTAAAGAAAAGGCTGTAGGGAAAACATTTGGGGCTGCTACATCAATGGAAAATCAAAGTTTTACTCTGATAGAAGATGAAATCTAAGTGGTTGAAATACTTGAGGTGATTAGCAGAATCATTCAAGAAGAGGGAAGACAATTGCTGAGGATTGCCCAGGAAGAAGGAGAAGGACATACTGAGTTCAGTTTACAGTATGCTGACAATGAGAGTCAAGCACAAGACAAGTGGCTAGAGTATTTGCTGAAGATATTCAGAAAAGAAGGTGAAATGGCAGAACAGCAGCTGATTGGAGTGTTGTTCGAGAGAATGTTGAAGCAACGAGCTGAATCGTTGCCAGCAGACGAGCAAAATTTTTACTATTGCAGAGAGGGTCTGGATGATTGGGTGGCAAATAAGGCAGCAGTAAGGACTAAAGAAATAAGAATGCAGAAAACAGAAGTGAGAGTCTAGCAGTCAGAGGAAAGATTAGACAGAGAAATAGCATTGATAAGAACGCTGATGCAGAAGATGCCTTAGCAAAGGATAGCAGCAAGAAAGCTGAGAAACAGTAGCAGCAAAAAGAAGACAGTCACATACTGTGAGGGCATAGCAAGTGTAAAGATGCAGACCAAGATATGGAAGCCCGGAGGAGTGCGAAAGAAGAAAGTTGCAACAAATAACCAGTTGCAGAACAAAGTATGGGATCCAGGCAGATAAAAATGAAGGCACATGATCAAGAGATCATGAACCATTTTAACCTGGGGAGTCTAATGCATAAGCATTAGGCTCAAACCAATATTTTGTATATAGGTAGACTTGGGGGGGGGGGGGGGGTCTTATATTTTCTTGTTTATGTAATTACTCAATAAATCGAGTGATTTTAATTTAATGTAGAAAATATTGTAACTACCCGAATGATTAATGGGCACTTGAAGAGATAGTTAGTTTCAGAAGTTAAGCTAATTTTAGGAGTCTATCTCTATCTGTTAGAGCGTTAGTCTTAGAGTTAGAGATATGAAGAGTTTTGTGCATTAGAGGAGTTGAGTCGATTCAGGGTTTTGTATAAGAATAAGCCTTATAGGCATAATAAGGAAGACCTGCTTAGAGAACTGCATAGGCTGCATAGGACTATAGAATAGAGGAGAAGGGCCAATCGATCAAAGATCTGGCCAGTAAAAATTTTGTAAGCTAATTCACTATATAATGAGAAAGTTGTCTCAGTGTTACTGTGCATTTTTCGTTTAACTCTGTGTGGAGAATACCTTGAATATTTGTGTATTGATTGATCTAATTCTTGTGTGGAATGCCCTAAATCTATGTGTGAATAGTCTCTATAGTGGAGTTGAATGATGTCCTGTGTAATTGGAGGACTTGAATGGTACTCTGTATCTGATGAGGAAGTTGATGTTATTTCCGGGTATTAAACATGTATATGCGTTCTTAAATAAGAGTAGCTGATTTTGGTTTCGTTGAGTTCGAATCCAATAAGTCGGGATATGAGAATTAGTGTGGTGACTCCGTACTGAGGGCTACTCTTAAGATACGATTATTGGGTGATTTCGATGTGAATCTTTGGGTGAGTGCTTATATTCCTGAATGCTCGTAGATATAAACATTTTGTGGCTATATTGAAGGTATGAATATCCTGTGCAGAGAGGCCTGCATCATCAATTAAAGTGAAGATTGATCGGAGTTCCACGTGTAAGATTCAGTTGTGAAGTCAGGTGGAACCCTGAGCAAGAGTAGTCGGAACCTTAAAGGCTACACAGTAAAGACGGGTTTCCGACATATCACATCGTCTTTGTACGGTAAGCAGTATTCCCCATTTGAACGCGATCAATGCCACAGGCCGACACATGGCCTTAAGTAGTTTTGGAAACCCACCCTCATCGTGAGTTAATGATTGTGCAATTAACTCGGGTGATATCCGGTTGGATCGTTGGATCGTTGAAGCTGGTGCGACGTATTATCCACCGTTGGATGTGGAAGGGTTGTAGGCGCTAGGCCCCATGCATATATATATGTTGATTTTCAATGTCCTAACTACGGTTTATGGTTTTAACCAAGGTATGGCATGTTGGTTACATTGACACAAGTTTAATAATATATGTGTAGCCCGAACATTTTATGAAGCCCCTGGTTATAAAATGAACGGTATCACTAAAGGCTAGTGTGGTCCGCCTTGTTATATGTTTGTTGTGGTCAAGAACTATTGTAATAAGGACCGTGTTCCAATCCCAGTCAACTGTTAACATAACAAGTGTATGTATGTATTGGCCAAGGGTGATGGGTTTATATGAAATATGGGGTTTTTAACCAAAGAGGATATTTAATTAATATCTCTATCTCAGATTGGGATATTAATATACACAGAGGTAGTTAATTTGTCAGTTATAAGGAAGCAGAGTATGTTGAGGTTGCAAGATTGTGAAGTTGATTGGATAAGAAATTTTGGGGGCATTTTACGCAGAGATTGAGGTTGAAATAATCCGAAACTGGGAATGTGGGTTTACCCTGTCATGATGAAGTCTCTTATTGTAGAATTTATATTCTTTGCTTATAGAAGAGTAACCAATAAGTATTCCTTCATCTTATCTAGCTTCAAAATTACCGAGTTTTTCATCATTATTTTTTATGAAACATTTTCTTCCAAAAACTATAAAGTGCTTCACAGTGGGAGTATTACCATACCAAATTTCATAAGGAGTTTTATCACTATTCACATGAACATGGGCCTTGTTGAGAATATTTACTACGGTATGTGTACCTTCACCCCAAAATGTGATAGGAGTTCCAGACTCATCAAGCATAGCATGAGCCATTTGATGAATTTTTTTATTCATTTTTTCTGCCACGCCATTTTGTTGAGGAGTTCCAACTAAAAAAATTTGTCTTTTTATGCCATATTGTTCACAGAAATAGAAGAATTCATCTGATATGTATTCTCCTCCTTGGTCAGATCTGAGACATTTGATTTTTAGATATAATTCATTTTCTACTAATCCTTTGAAGACCTTAAACTTATCAAATGTTTCATCTTTGTGTTTCAATAAACTAATACAACACATTCTAGAAAAGTCATCAATGAATAAGATATAATATTTTTCTCCAAGACATGAATTTTTCTTTACAGGACCACAAAAATCAGTATCTATAAGTTCAAGAGGCTTACTTTTTTATTCTTCTTTGGTGCTAAATTGCACTCTGGTTTTGTTACCTAATTCACATGACTTACATATGGTACTTTCTAGTAGGGTGATATTGGGTAGATCACGAACAGCTTTGAGCCTTCTTGATTTTCTTATTTGAGAGAAGCTCAAATGTCCTAACCTTCTGTGCCATAACCAGTTTCTGCAGCTTTGCCTAGATAATATTGTTCTTGGCCACCTTTCAATATAAATACAAATTGCTTGGTGTTCTCATTCCTTTTATTATTGTATTTCCTGTGTCAAGTTCATGAACCACACATTCTTTTGATTGGAAGATTACTTAATTTCCTTGGTCGCACATTTGACTAACACTCAACAAGTTATGATTTAATCCATAAACATACATAACATTACCATGTTTAACCTTTTCTTTTAGAAAAATAGATCCTTTACCCTTAATGATAGCAGGAGAGTCATTTCCAAAAGCGACATTCTTTTATTTTTCTAACGCATTATATGAAATGAGTTTATCTTTATTGCATGCCATGTGTTTTGAACATCCACTATCATTGTACCATTGATTTTATTCTCCTTCTGCAAATAAATATATGACACAACTTTCGAATTGTAAGTCCTCCTTTTTCCAAACCTTAGAATTTGTGGATATTTTTTCTTTTGGCTGTAGCTTTCTCCTGCATTCAGATTCCTCATGTCTAAATTTATTGCAAACCAAACATTCAACTTCATCTTTAAGAGGAGTGAAATTGTTATAAGTATTCTTCTTTATTCCTGTCTCACTTAATTATTTTCTTGATTCTTTAGTCATGATGGTTTTGTATGCAACACATTGAGCAGCTTTGCGACAAAAATAATGACATTAGAAAAATTTTCCATTAAAAAATAAATTTTTATGATTACAAAACCTTCTACTTTTGTTTACCTTTTGACTGATGCTTCTGTTATTGTTCATCATTGAATTGGAATGAACATGATTTACCTGTGAATTGTCTTTGTTCTTATACTGAGTGTTGAAGCTTTGTTGACTGGTTTTTGCTGCATTTAGAGAGCTTCTGGTTGTGGCTAAAGATTTTTCTATCTATGAGGATTCACCAACGTATCCAAGACATGTCTTCAAAGGAGGAGAGCGTTGAACCTTGATAATTTCATCTAAGGTTTTAGATCGTTTATCAAATCTAAGATTTAGAGTTTTTACTTTCTCAAGTTCTTTTCTTAGGCTTACCATTTCACATTATAACTTCTCATTATGCTTCTTTTTTTCTATGAGTTGATTCATTAGAGTCTCTATGGATATTTTTTTTTCTTCCAAGAATATTTTGAGTTGAGTGATTTCTTCAAAGAAATCATTTTATTCTAAAGCATCCATACAATTATATTTAGACTCATTAGTGTCTTTTTCAAATGTCATCAGTAGTTTAAGTTCTTGATCAGATTCTCATGCTTCACTATTTTACATGCCATCACTATCTTCATGAGTATAATAATTTTTTCTATTGTCAAATCGTCTCCTATTACCTTTTTCTATATCCTTTCCCTTGTCATGATTATCTTTATGAGGACATTTAGCAGCATAATGACCCACTCTTCCAAAAGAAAAACATTTTAAGGGAAGCTTACCTCTGAAACTTTTGGTGCCCAGTTGAAGATGCTTTACAAAATTTACATCATCTTCTTATTATACATACCCCAATTATTTTTTTTCTTCCTTTTCCTTTCCCTTCACAATAGCTTTAAATGTGACTTCTCTGACTTCATACATACCTCCATTTCTCATTTCAAATGTAGTTAGGATCCCATGAAGTTGAACAATAGTAAGAATCTACAGATATTGCTTCTCTTCAATAGTAGACACTTTTGACTCGAATTTAGGAGTTAGAGATCTTAATATTTTCTCTACTAAAGTTGTGTCTTTTATGTCTTCACCCCCAGATTTCTGATACGATTTACGATCTCATCTATATGTAGAAAGAAACTAGAAATACTTTCATCATTATGCATTCTGAGAGTTTGGAGTTTATGATTTTTTACCTTAGCATCACCTTCATAGCTTAGAATGATTTTGTCCCATATCTCCTTTCTTGTATCTAACTGCATAACATTGACAAATTCTGATTTAGTCAGGCTTCCCAATAATGCATTGATATCTTTCGCATTGGTTTCATAGGTCTTCTTTGCTACTGGATCTGTGGGAATTGCAGCTGGGTATTGGTAACCTCCTTCAACAATCTCCCAAACATTTACTCCAAGAGACTGAAGATATGATCTTATTCTTGTCTTCCACAAGATTAAATTGTTTCCCCTGAGGATTTGTGGTTTGATAGATGTTGTTCCATCTTGATTTATCATCTTGGTAGATCTTCCTTCAAGCGATCAAGATTCCTCAGAAGGACGTGCTCTGATTCCATTTCTTGGGAAAAATACTAAGAGGAGGAGGGCGTGAATCAGTATTTAAAGCTCACACAAAATTTTCTTTTCTTTAATAATTTTTATACATGATTTTACTTAATCCAACTAGTGTATGTACACGACTTTCTTTAAGGAAACTTGTGTATGCCCAATGAACTTATTATTCAGATAAATCTTCAGTAAATTTACTTAGACCAATGCATCATTCATTGATCAGACATTTAGTAAGAACATAATAAATTATCACACATAACAAACACACATGACCACCAAGATTTAAGGTGGAACCCAATGTGGGAGAAAACCACCATTGTTGTCATCTTTTTCTTCAATATTTATTATATAGAAAATTTCTTACAATGTTGTACTCGCGCAAATTCATACCATGATGCAGCCACCCACCTGCAGAAGGTTGCAACCTCCTCTCGTTCTCCACCTTCTACTAGAAGGGAGCTCCAACACCCTGATTGCGTTTACCAACCACCACTGGAAGGGAGCTTTGACCCCCTCCTCTTGTTTACCAACCATTATTGTAAGAGAGGTACAACCCCACGATCTGAGCACTAGCTCCTAATGGTAGGAAGCTTCGACTTCCTCACTGAAGGCTCCAAGCCTCAACACCACCACATGCCATGTTTCATAAATTTTCTCACTGGATCCACCGGCTTCAATTCAACACAACTTGTAGGCCTCTTTTCATTAGATTTTTAGACTGTACCTACTACACTTATTTAAGCCCAATACCATACATCGAACTGAAACATATAATTTTACCAAATTATTCACGAAATCATCAATCAACCAACCAATCACTAATATTTAATCAAAATCAACTAGCAACATAATCAATACTCAAACAAACCAGATCTATATGAAGACATCATTGACAGACAACTTAAACATAGAAAAACTAATCAAACATTTCCTTAAGCATTCTTCAACAAAACATTGGCTTGCATACACGACTTCCATGATATATATCTTCGATTGTATGTGCTTCTTCTGAAACCAACTTGCATATAGATCTCAGTATTTTTTACTAAATATATATGTGCCTTTGCATAACCGAACCCACATGTATACATGCCTTCCATGAGTCAAACGTGTGTATAGAACTGTAAATAATTCAGGACTGTGTGACACTTCATAACTAGAAACTAACTCAGATTATAACATTCACTTCATCAAATATGCGCCAGACCACAGATCTAAACATCTCATAAAAAGATCATGCAAATATATAGTCATTTCACATCTAGAGATCATGGTCCATCATTATATTCATGAGTGAATCATAATATCATATCTATGTATTGATTATATTCCATTCCATGAAGATATACTTTAGATTTAAGTATTCATTCAATTCACATACTCATGCATGCTTAGCGCTATGATCTTCACCTCCTTATATAATTTGAGCCTTAGCCAATACCATGAGCCAAAACCACACAAGTGTCAATTGTATTCTTGGATGATATCAAATAACCATTACTGCACTCAATATTTTTATTTGATCCCCACATGTATATGCATATTTTCCTTTACTAAATCGTGTATAGTTCTTAAATTATGTACTTTATCCATCTTCTAATTCTAATATGCAAAGCTTCTGTCCCATCATTCTGACATTATGTTCCATCACTTTGTCACCTCGGAGCTTGTCCAGAAACCATATACTTGGTATTTTACAAGTGGATTTCCATCAAGGACAACAAATGCATCATAATAACAACAACTATTCTTGGGTTCAATTTGTAGATTGCAAATATGTGCAGTTTTATTCAAGGTAGATCTTAATTCAAATAGAAATTCAAAATTTATTTACAAAATTTTTATAGTCCTTTGTAGACACATGTTTCAAACTATACAAAAAATTATTTCTACTAATTAAGGTTGTATATAGAAGGAGGAAGTGATCAAGAAGAAATATGGAGGAATTATACCAAAACAGCCTTTGATTTTGAAGGTAGAAAATCAAGATATATTTCTTTATTTATGAGGCATTCATGTTGGCATAATTAGACAAGGTATTTAACTTCAACATAGGCCTCTTGATTTATAAGGCTAAGTAAGCAATATTGCAGTAGGATTTCATTTTAGAATTGTCGATGGATGTCATAAAATAATTTGGACTTGCTAATGATTAAATTTTCATGGGACCACAAAGGTAACTATGTGCAATTTCCACATGCATGTTTTTTTTTCATCCAACATTTTTTGTCAAATTTATCCTTATGTTTCTTGCCTAAAATAAAAAAAATTCAGAATAAATCTTTTATGTATTTACCCATAAAATAGACAAGTACGTTATATACATTTTGTGGCAATTATTTTAAAACCAAGGTGTGGTATGCTCTTTTTTTGTAAAAAAATAATATTTTCATTTTGGTTATAAAATTTTTGTGGCCATTATTTAAAACGAAGGTGTCGTGTGGTCCTTTGATGTAAAAAAATTATATTTTCATTGTGGTCCTTATGGACCACACTTGCTTGATTTTCAAGATAAACTATTTAAATATCGTTGAATGATCTCTACATTAATTAAGCTCCTAGAAGAGCTTCAACATCCCTTTTCTCATAACGATCTACTAACGATCGAAATTCATCTCTCTTCTCATCCAACAGAAGAAGAATCAGTTGATCATTACTCAATCCGCCGATCATAATTTGGCTAGAGACATGAGCACAAGAGTGCACTTTAAAGAGACCATGAACATGAAGCAAGGTAGCATGAGAATAACAACGCCTTTATGATCCATTTCTCCATCTCAGAAACTCAAAATGCCCTGCAAATTTGAGTGATTTGTGTTGTTAGATATATGTACATATTTATAAGGAGAGGGGCTCTCATACCATGAAGCAAAGGTGAAGGAAGCTCATGGTCGTCCTGCAGCAATAGATGTGGAAATTTCCGAATAAAGGCCGAAAATACAATGGTGTGTGAGAAAAAATTGATATTTAACAAATTTCATTGAAATGTGCCATTCAACTAAAGTGGAAAGATAAATTTTCATACGCTTCCAGTCTTTTCATGAGCTGGAAAAATTAGGGAAAGAAGAATAGGTGTCGCACACTAAAAAAATTTTAATCATATAATATCCACTTTATAAAATGTCTAATTGTATAATGTTTAGTTTATAATAACCATTTTTTAGTTAAGTCTTGTTAGCATAACTGATTGAGGATGGGCCTCAGTAAAACGGCTATTCGGGATTAAACTTCACTGATGTGTGGGGAGGAGACAAGTTAAACCCAGTTCGCTTAGTTCTAGTGCTGGGGAGGAGCACCCATTTAGCTTAGTGCTAGTGCTGGGGAGGAGACAAGTTAAACCCAGTTAGCTTAGTGCTAGTGTTGGGGAGGAGACAAGTTAAACCTAGACAAGTTACACACAGTTAGCTTAGTGCTAGTGCTGGGGAAGAGACAAGTTAAACCCATGAGTGAGATCTCCGGGTAACTTTGACAGCTTAGATACCCCTGGGTCACGATTGCTTAACCACAAATCAAACCTAATATACTAATGAAATCAGACCACTTAATAAACAGGAAAAATAAACAACATTTTACCATAGAACTATAGTTAAATATGATAAATGGATGGATGAACATGTATATGCATCTCATCACCTTCCGAAAAAAAATTATAAGAATTAAGTGGCGATGTATCTTTATTTGTTCCGCTCAAAACAAAAAATCTTTCAACTTTGATTTTATTTTACTTATTATAATAACTTGTTCTCTTTGAATTTTTAAATAAATTTTAATTTGTTAATTAAATTATTTTAGATAGCTTGAGAAAATAACATTGGTTGAAAGAGGTAAGTTTGAGTTTTTTTAGATTCATTTATAATGAATTTATTTGATGTTTTAAGTAATTAAATAGGATTAGAAATCATCTACAGTGAAATCAATGCATATAGTGTGAGCAATCTGAATTATAATTAGAAATAAACATCTACATTGAAATCAATGCATTCAAATCAATGTATCTAGTGGATTCGATCAAATAGGATTAGAAATTACCATCTACACCGAAATCAATGCATTTAGTGCAAGCAATCAAATAGGATTAGAAATCATCTACATTGAAATCAGTGCATCTAGTGCAAGAGATCAAATATAATAAGAAATCAATATCTACACTAAAATCAATGCATCTAGTGCAAACAATAAAATAGGATTAGAAATCACCATCCACATTGAAATCATTGCATCTAGTGTAAGCAATCCAATAGGATTATAAATCACCATCTACACTAAAATCACATCAATGCATTTAGCGCAAGCAATTAAATAAGATTATAAATCACCATCTACACTGAAATCAATACATCTAGTGCAAGAAATATTATTCCCTCTCTCCCCCCTCCATCTATATCTATATCTATCTCCATCTCTCCTTGTTTGTCTCTTTATCTCAACCCCTCCCCCACAAAACACACACACTCTCCCACACCATATCTATCAATATTTATGTCCCTACCTCCCTTTCTCCATATCTCTCTTCTTCCCTCTATTCACCTTCCATATATATCTCTATCTTCCCCTTCTCTCCCTCTCCCCTGCTTCTATCTCTTTCCTCTTGATGTCCTCTCTACCTTTCTCTCCATCTTCATTATCACTCCCTCTCTCCCTGCACATTTCTCTCTCTATGTGTTTCTTCTAACCTCCCTCTCACTCCCCTTCCAACTCCATATATCTTTCTCTCTCTCTCTCTCTCTCTCTCTCTCTCTCTCTCTCTCTCAATCTGTTATTATATCCCTCCCTCTCTCCTTATTTCCCTCCTCTCCATATCTCCCTCTTTGTCTCTTTATATCACCCAAAACATACACACTCTCTATTCATCCCTCCCTTGTCACTCCCTCTCTCTCTTCACTTCTTATTCTCTATGTATTTCTTCTTCCCTCCTGTTTTCCCCCTCCAACTCCATCTCTATATCCATCCCTATCTCCTCCTCTCTCCCTCCCTCTCTCCTCATATCTTTCAATTCCTCTCTCGCCCTTCCTCTCTCCATTTCTCTCCTACCCCCTCTCTCCCCCCGTCACTCTCCTCCTCTCCCTCATTCTTCCTCTCTCTCCCTTTCTCTACTACCACCCTCTCTCTCTCTCACTCTCTCTCTCTCTCTCTCTCTCTCTCTCTCTCTCTCCATTCCTCTCTTTTCCCCCATCTATTTATGTTACTATATCCCTCCCTCTCTCCTTCACTCTCCTCTTCTCTCCATCTTTCCTTTGTCTCTTTATCTTGCCCCTAAACATACACACTCTCTCTCCATCACTCCCTTGTCACTCCCTCTCTCTCTCCACTTCTCACTCTCTATGTATTTCTTCTTCCCTCCCCCTCTACCCCTCCAACTCCATCTCTCTATCCCTCCTCCCCTCCTCCTCTCTCAAGTCCTCTCTTTCTTCCTCTTTCTCCAATCCTCTCATTATCTTCCCCCCTCCCCCCAATATTTTTGTATCCCTCTCCATCTCTTACCCTTTTCTACCTCTCTCACTCCTTTTCCTCTCTCTCTCTCTCTCTCTCTCTCTTTATTTATTTCTCCCCTCCTCTCTCCTTCAGTTTATCTTCATCTCTCCCTTGTCACTCCCTATCTCTCCACATCTATCACTCTATGTCTTTCTTTTTTCCTCCCATATATATATATATATATATATATATATATATATATTATAATATAACAAATTTAATATTATTTTTTTTTGTGAATTTCATAGAGCCTTTCCATTTTATATATATATATAAAAAACAGGTTGCTATACATATATAGATGCAATTGGTGGCCTCAACCTGCCCGAAGGAAACCAGGTCTGTTGGCCACCTGAGTGAATTAAAATCCAACCAGTATTCGAATTATTTTTCCTTCTACTTGCCGCTATATCTACTTTACTATGTCCATAAAAGTTAAAGTTTAACCAAAAGCTGTAAAAACTTACCACAAAATTCATTAAAAGATATTAAAATCAAATTTCACCCACCAGAAGAGTTAATAGGATTGGGGTCTTTTGTAGTAGAACCCAACATATATACTTGCTTCATTGCTTGAAGTTGTTGTTCAATTCTCCCAATTCTTACCGCGGCATGATACTGAGACATGGAAATTTCTTGGATTTCCTGTTTGATTTGTTGCAGTAATGAAACCACAGTTGGGTTTCCTTCTATTTCCTGCATGCTAGTCATGGCCTTCGCCAAAACACATTTAAGTATCCAATAGGTGTGAAAATATTGATGGAAAAGGGATAACCTTCCTCTTGTATTCCCCGGATCACAGAGGAAGTCCGTGTTGGCCTCCTGTTGTTTGATATCTTCTTCATCATGGTGTCTCTCTCTTTACCAGCCTTGAATTGTGTTGCGGATCTGAGTTGGGTTTCATACTTCATAAAGATTGAATATATTTTCCATAACTTCTTTTTTAGTTTTCCTTCCATGCTTACTTTGTCCCTCATTCTAAATTGGTTGCTTCTGCTAACCTTTTCTGGTTCCCTGACATTTCTGAGGTTGTCCTTTTTCCATGGTTTTGGATTGACAGGAAGACCCCAATAGCTCTTGTAAAATCCCTGTAAAACTGTGAGACAGTCCTATATATGGCAGAGTAAAATCAGTAACAGAATTCAGTTGAGCTTTGGTGGAGCCCACTACACCATTATAAGTAGGTGGAGCCTCAAACATTATCGTGCAGCCAGCAACATGAATGGTAAGCATATACAATACATAGACCATCTTGTATAAAAGAATTTTCCTAATTTTTTTGCGACTGAAGCCGCATATTAGATGACGCAGATTACGACTGAGGTAACACAGAAACTGAAGGTAGGCTTTCAACTTATACTGAGTAGGCCAAAGGTGAGTTTGCAATTTATCATTACTAAGCATGTAAGCCTGCTCATAAGCCTGATGGAAGTTTTCATTGTTGGCTTCCAAGGAAGTCGAAACCATGGGATGACGCTTCCTTGGAAGGAAGCTCCAAAGGACCTGCAAATGAGCTCATTGCGATAAGGGGAAATTAAGTTTAAACACAGACCAAACATGCCTAACACAGTAATTGGCCTTAATCTATTATGTAAACACCTTCAGGTTTTTAAGTGGGTTCTTAACTGGTCACAAAACAAAGAATTGACTAGAGACGGGTTTCTAAATTAAGGCTTTATATTAGGGGCTAGACTTATGAGAAGCGACATGCAAACCTCAGTGACCGATCGTTCATTAGCATTATAACAGAGAGAGCAAAAGACAATACCAAACTGATACACGAGCCTGCTACAGAAACAAGACACTTCACGCATTTCATTACAACTGTCACCTTCACCTTCATTACTTAGAATAAGAATAGGCAATTGAGAAACCAAGGTAGCAAGAGCTATTACATACCAAGTAACTCGATGTTGTTGCAGACCTTCCTCTACTTCCTCAGACTGCTTTGGAAACTACATGTCGAGAACATTCCAATTTAATATTGTATTAATCCAAACTTATTAAATTTAATAATATTAATGTTATTATATATTAATATGAATATTATATTTATTAATAATAATAATAATATTTTGATATTAATATTAGGGGTAATAATGCTTTTTTTGCATGGTATTAATAATAATTTGGCTCATAGGCTTCACCTAAATATAGCCTCCTTTCTAAGTGTTCACAAATATAAAGAGGAGTATGGATTAAATATAAAAGTAGATTCTATTTTTTACCATACATCTCGTTTATTTATACTTATATTTATTTACCTCTTTTATCTACCATAGTAGTTGGCCCAAAGACTTGGTATATACTTAGATGATTTCTAATCATATTTGATATACTTTTATGTATTTACCATACCTCTTTATACCTCTTTTATATTTATTTATTTATCATACCTCTTTTATAAATACAATATTTGACCTATAATATTTAGCCCATGGTATAGAGATTAACCTAGCCATTTCAATAAAAAACTTTAAAAAAAAAATACATAAACAATGAGTGAAACATATATGAAATAGTGATATAGTTCTTTATAGATCTAAACACAAACCTTTAAGATTATTAAGTATTTAACTTAAATCAATAGAATTTTAAATTTTATTAAAAAATATATTTTTATGTTTAGATAAAAAACAAAATCTAAGTAAAATATAACATCCCTAAGAACTTGAAAAAGTTAAACTATTTATATAAAATGTAACCTGCATAATATCTTAAAGGTTAAATGTTCAAAAAAAGTTGAATGTAATGGTGGAATACCATAAATTGATGTTCAAAAAAGTTGAATGCCAATTTTTTTAAGTTAAACTATTTATATAAAATGTAACCTGCCTAATATCTTAAAAATTAAATGTTTAAAAAAGTTGAATGTAATGGTGGAATTTCATAAATTGATGTTCAAAAAAGTTGAATGTCAATTTTCTTTTAATGAGATTTTAAGAGAAATTATTTAGCAAGGCTGAAATAATTTTCCATTATATGAATTTATAAAGGATCCATTACGAATGATTACAATATAGATTCATTATTTACGAATTTTTAAATAATTGTAATTTATCATGATCCATTAAGAATTTTTATCATGATGGCTTACGAATGTATTTAAGGACATCCATAATGTTTTAGATTTTTCTCTTATAATTTAAGAGTTATATTTTGGATCAATAACTAATGTTTTAAAGGATGGATCCATTACGAAGGTTTTAAAGGATGTTTTAATTTAACATTCTGTATCGAGATTCTCGATCCATTTAAAGGGTAGAAATAAGTGAAAGGGTTGAAAAAGATAATGTATATTATTTTAGTGTTGCATTATAAAATTAAAATTGGTTATCTTTATAGTGTTGCATTGAATAATTTATATTATTTTAGTGTTGCATTATTAAATTAAAATAAGTTATCTCTATAGTGTTGTATTGAATAAGTTATACGTTATCTTTAAAAGTAATCAAAGATATATGTGTTGCATTGATCAACAGTCTGTATCAAGCCTTAATCTATATCTATCTATGTCAACACCTTAACCTATATGTGTTATATGGAACTGCATGATCTGCATTATATTTGTTATATCGATATGTTATATGTGGTCTATAAATTTCTTTAATGGTGATCTCTATCGTGATGTATCAATCAACGTCGTTCAATGGTGTTATCTGTCAACTCTTTTAGATTTGTATATTTTGTATTAATGGCATACATCAATTGTAATGGATTAGTTGTAGCTATAATAATATTAAATGGATACTTCTCATTTATATGTGCAGAATCAACCTAGAATTCCATTTAATGATCGGATCCATTTATATAAATATGGTTCCATTGTAAGGTTCATTAAATATGGACCCATTTATGATTCCAACAATATATGTAAGGTTGGTTTGTTACATTTTTAAGTTTCATGCGATTTGGAGTTAGAAAGGTGTTAATTTATTTTTTATATATTACAATTGTTGAGTGTAGTGGACTTATATATAAGTGTAGAGCACAAAGAACATGCAAAGAATGGAGGGAGAAATTTAGCCAAACAAATCCAACAAACCTAGTAAATCAGCCAACACAAATCCGACAAATGTGAATAATAATGATCTAACTATGTTTGGTTAATAGATTTGTAATTATTTATTTATACAATTATTCCATTATTTTATGAGCCGACATTAAATTTTTCTTTATTATTATTTATATCTATTTATTTAAAAAAAATTATGAGTCGATATTAAATATTATTTTGAGCACAAATGGACATCGTTACACATCTACTGAGCTATAGAATTCGCCTCTCGACGCAGTTATATACCATCATGCAAAATTAGTCTACATACTAAATATTATAACAATATAAAAGTTTACAAATACGATTTATATAAAAATAATAAATAATGAATATATAGCTAAGTTCCAAAGAATGATATTCCTTCAATCCCTCTTTAATGTGACCATGTTTCCATACAATCTATTTTATGTAGCTTTTAACCCTATACAAAAATTACCTGCAAACAAATTCTTCAAATAGAAAATAAAAATTGGTGAGAACAAAAAACAAATATATAGAGAGATTTTCCCCTGGATGCCAAAACCAGGACTACCAGATTGCTTTTTCATTATATTCCTTTCACTATTACAATACATATATATACATGCTGAAGTATTCATAAACCGCAATCACTAACTCTAGACTTGAACATAACCATAGTTCCCTTGATAGGATCTAAAACATACCATGGGAACAAAACCATCAAGACCAAAACCATGTGCAAAAACCATGCACAAAACCATGGGTAGTTCTGCCCACCGTCTTTTGGTCTGCCCCCCATCCTTGGGTTCACCCAACTATTATTTGGTCTGAATAAAAAAAATATTGGGGTGCTACTGCTGACCTTGTGTAGGGGGACTACAACCTCCCTACAAACCCCCCAATAAGGGAAGTTGTTGCCCCCCTACTCTGCTTGGCACAGCGTACATCGTGTGGGACTAGTCGTGAAAAGAATATAATACACACCCAACATTTTAGATATTTATTTTGAAACTCTTACATGATGTAAGCTCACACATTTATAATAAGGGAAATAATATCTCACATCATCACCTTGATTTTTTCCCCTAACAATATTTGTTGACATTTTTCCCCACAAAAACATTATGTGATGATTATGTTATGAAATCGAGTGGTGTACTAGATCTATTATATTTTGTAATGAAAATGATATATATGTATATATGTATATATGTATATGTATATGTATGTATGTATGTATGTATGTATGTATGTATGTATGTATTTCTTAACAAAAGGACTTCACATCGTTTTAGAACCATTTTATGGTTATAACAAAAATATATGATTTCTAAAATTAAACATATTTATAAATTTACATACCATAAAAATTCCAATAGTCATAGTTGACCAAGTCAAAATTGACTAGTAAAAGTGAAGTGAATCAATTTCCATTAATAACTCATCAGTAAAATGATCAGTCAAAAGGGGAGTTTCATTGATATTGGTAATCACGGGATACCATCCTCCTTACTACAATATGAAATGTCTCCATGATTATGACAATGTGGATATACTCTTAATATCTAATGAAGCCTCGGCTTTGATGTTTTTTTTTTTTCATTAAAAAATGAATTAATTCTTATAATTTTAAGTATTTCAACTAATTTTAATACTGCTTGTCTTACTATTTCATCCAGAAATTTATTACTATATATGATAGTGGGATAATCCTGGACTTATTTTCTATTACTAAGCTTGGTACGATAAATCATGTCCTCATGAACCTATATGTATTGTTACCAGCAGGCCAATACATGCCCTATTCAAGTTGGTCATTGTTTTACCTTTTGCACCAGTGCCTACAACCTTGGAGGTGTGAGCCTATATAATTGGATAGAATCGTTCACCGCACTGAATATAACTTATCCAACTGAAGTAACCTACCCAGAGATGGTAGTTAATGGTTTTGTCACCATTGCGCACATGACTCTCTGCTCTATGCACCCCTATTAAAACACCCCACTTGATCCTTATGAATATGCCTCTTTATATGTATCATAGGTGAATGAATCCATGTGGTAAACGTTCCCAATGTTGTGATATTTAATGTAATTGTGTAGAAAACATGTCTATAACTTGTTTATATTGTAAATACTAAGAGGTTGAATCAATATTTCACTTCATTGAATTTTATTTTTAAATTTAGAGCATTAAATATCATTAAAATCATATCAAAATATAAATAAGTATCACATCACATGAACAAAACACAATAAATTTTAGCTGAAAATTTTTTCTGGAGAAAAACCACTTAATGCTTTTAATATATATCTTGAAAAATCACATCAATAGGAAGCACAAACTTCCAATATTTACAACACCAACTAAAAGAGGAATTAACCCCTAGTTTGACAATGATTTGGAAGAGGAATACAACCCCCTAATTTATCAACTCCAACTACTTTCCATGTTCCAACACCTAGCTTTATTAGCTCCAAGCCAGAAAAAACAGCTCCAACACCCCTACACAAGAACCAATGGCTATAATGGTATTTGGTTTGACAACGTAAATTATTTGAAAATTAAATGAAAGACCTTTGATGCTAGTTGTGATATTTATATAGAAAAAATATTCTTGAATAAAAAAAAGGTTGAGCACATTATTGGTGCTTTTTTACCTTCAAGTCTCCACATTTAATTTCTCATGTTTATATGATGATATCATTGTGTATTTACAACAAGTGATCTATCAATTTTTTGTTGTGCATAATTGATTAACATTATTAAATGATATAGGTCATAGTTGTTGGTTTTTGTATAGTCATGTGATTCAAGAAAAATGTGTAGAAGTAGTCCATTATAAAACTTTGGCATTATATGTGATGGTTCCTCTTGCATCACTTTCTCACACTTACACATAATTAGTACCATTATTTCCTTGAAAGTTTTATATTAAGTTACCTTTCAAATGTTAACATAATTTCATAATTTTTATTGAAGTAGTAGTTGATTTTCTTTGAATTTTTTACATTTGCACTAAATTCAATGACATCATTTTCCTTTCTCTATGGTTTCCTTTGTAATTTTCAACTCACTTAAAAATTTCCTTTATAATAGTAGTTCATTTAGTTTTCTAGTATTTTTTAAGACTTAAATCAAATGAAATTTACTACTAGTACGTCTATATAAATCAACTGGTGGGTAAACTTAGATAGGCATCAAAATACTTACCTAATGATACTTCTCATGTTGCCAAATTTAAAATAAAATTAAAAATTAAAAAAAAAAAAAACTAAATTATAAGTTTATTTTAAACTATTATTATCATTACTTATAAAAATAATTAATGTATATAGAACAACAAGTACACGATTCTTGACCATCAAGATTTACTCACAATTTACCATGGAAAATGGTAACATGTAAATAGACTTTGTTACAATACCATAAGGCCAATACTATGACTTACTAATACTATATGCCCAAAAAACTATAAGTAATGTTGATATTCTATTGACTCTCTTTTTAATTAATCATTTTAATAAAAAATGCAAAAGAACATAAGTGCTATTAAGATAATTGTTGAGATAATGTACATATTTTAAAAATATACATATTTTAAAAGACAATAACAAAAACAACGAAGAATTACCGTATTGACTGGAAGAATATAAGAGAGAAGAAACAAATCACATTATATAAATCCCTACAGTAGTGGGTTTGTTGGAAAAGCCAAGTTCTCTTGAGTGACTCGGTCCGGTCTCTTCGTGAGTTGGAAAAATGGTAACTGTAAGGAAAATAATAGGGAAATATAAATGGGGTGGTGGATAATAATAAGGGAAGATAAAATAGGGTGGTGGTCCCGAAATGACTTTTCCATGTTGGAAGATAAAATTAGTAGATTAGAACAGATATATTGGAAATAAGAGTGTCACAGTATTATGCTATTGTTCATATTGGCAAGATTGAAAGACAACTACAACAGCTGCAGCAGGTTGATATGTCGAGATCTGATGAAAGACCCGGCGCCAATTGACTCTTCAAATGGTTAATGGACTTTAAGTTAAATATGCTTTTTATGGATAACTTTTATTTTTCTGTTTGTTGATAATAGTTTGGAAAAGTACCTATGATCAACAGATCATACCTGTATTTAAAATAGAAAGAAGCAATTGCAGTTTTGGATGGCATTTAATGCTTTAAGGTGGCCAACAGAGCTAGTTTCCTTCATGTTGAAGTTGCAACTTGCTCTATCTTTTTGAAAAATAGAAAATAATAAAGAACTACTAAATTTACAAAATAAAAAATAAAATAAGAAACCAATAAATTAGAAAAATTAGAGAAAGATAAATCATATACTATTAAATTTATAACATCTTTAATCATATAATGTTCATTTATGATTATAATTATAACACTCTTTTACAATAAAACAAAACACCATAAGTCATAAATGGATGGATGAGCATGTATATGTATATGTATCTCTTCATTGACCTTCCAAATAAATATAAGTGGCTATGTGTTTTTATTTGTTTTTTTCACAAACAACATTTTTTTATTTTCAATTTTGAATTATGATAAAGGCCTTTTTATTATTAGAATGGGTGGAAAAAAACTGTTTACCTCACTTAATCACTCAATCAAAAAGTTTTTTTATAACAGTTTTAGCCAATTATATATTAACATGTCCAAACAGAATATTTAATGTATGAGTAATCTAGCGCAGCTTTTTCGCCAACCCTCCCAACGACGTTAGTTTCCTCCGTTTGAGAGATGAGTTGACTGATGCGTACAACAAAACGTATAGTTATTGTGACAGGGTGCACTCGGCACGGCAATTGCACTAAGAGGATGATGGCCAGCTAACAGGAACAGAGGTTGGAAATTGCATAAAGCCCGCTGGTTTGAAATTTGAAATTGCCGCTCCCTGGCCACAATACATTTCAAATTCTTTCTTATGAGTAAATATCTTGGCTGTTGGAAAGCGATGGAGCCTTTCAGGCTCATGTTGTACAGATCGATTCCAGTAACTGACCATTAGCAGCTGCTGCATAATTTGATGCCGGTAAAATTGCAGAAATGGTTGGAACTGAAATTTCACTTGCGCAAAGCGAGCAACGAATTTTTGGTTATTGCGAGCTTCAATGCCATCAGAGTCGCCATCAGAGTCGCCCCATCTGCGGCTTCACCTCCAACTACTTTCATAGTTTTAAGCTCTGAAGGTTGCTGGGCTAGGTTATTCAATGCCACGTCGGATCCGAACCCTGATTTGGAGACCTTCTGCAAGACTTGCTCGTGGAAGGCCCCAACGCGGGATCGATCCCTGGCGTAGGATTATTGCTATATACCACATTGCTTGGCCGCCGTTTTATTCTCATGTCGCTGCTCTCTGTGCATGACTTTCTCTTTCGAGCATTTTTCCTCTGTTTTCTCCGTCTGATTTTCTTCCTATTGTGTAATGAATCGATGGCAGCCCGAACCCTGGCTGTCCAAGATCGACTGCGGGTGGTTTGAGAATCGAAAACCATCAAAGACAAACATAGAATGCCCAACACGATATTATTCACCATCTGAATCAACATACCAAAACAAAAATAGAAGAAGTCATCTTCTGCAAATTCACTTTCCTCTTGTGCAACAGATTTGACAAGCCCTGACGTTATAGGTTCGAATCCAACCCACTATACTTCAGTCTCTGAGGCAAACCTCATTGACTGCCCAAATGATCCACAGGACGCCAATAGTATGCGTAAGGATTCTTGCTGGAGAGTTTTTGCAGCTCTCAAGCGTCTCAGAAAATCACGACTTCGAATCACACCAACGTCAGGAATTTCTCCGAAAATATAAGACCTATCAATTGATAAATTTGCAATATTGATATTTGACGATCAATATAGCCGTTGGAGCATGTGCTAAATTAGAGATCTGATGGTCTTCTTGATTCGTGGAACTCCAATCACTACGTATTTGCATATCACCCGATGAGTCTCCACAATTGTGGATTTTCGTCCATTATAATCTTCTTCGTAGACAGATTGTTAGAAACTTGCAATTATTTCAACTTATTTCTCTGTATTCATTTTTAGTTCTACTTAAATTTTGCATAATTTATAATACCAAATATCGGAAAAATGAAATCATTCAAGATTGTTGTGGGATTTAAAGTTTGAGAATGCACGTTTCTATAATTTTTTCATAATGTTAATAGTTGTATCAAAAATAAATTAGTAACGTTATAGTGTTAAACATGGTCAAAAATGTCAAAATTTGAATTGGATATATAATTGTCGTTGTATTTAATTGTTTAAATGAAAAGCGCTGACAATATATTAGATTTGGAATGATTTTAATTAAACAATTTTAAATATTTAAATAATCATAATTTAAATATATATTAATCATATATTATAATTAATTAAAATTTAAAAATTCATAAATATGAAAATTTAAGGGGAACCGTTGAAATTATAGAGATCAACATAAAAGTGAATAATTGTGTACATTATATTCTTGTTATTTAATTGAATAATAATTATATATTTGTATTTACTAGATATATGAAAATTTTGAATATTAAATAGAGTGTAAAAGAGACTCTTAAAATTAGTAGAAAAATGTTATTATTTGGGGGAACAGATTGGCATGATCGTTGTTTCCCTGAATGAACAAAATTATCTGCAGGCTAGTGAAGATAGAAATATCTGAGCCAAGTGTGAGAACATCAGCAAATTTAAATTCCTCGTAACATCAATGTGATGAAATTGTGTTGACTACATGTCTCACATTTATGAATCAACCATAATGAAATAGATAGAAAGTCATCAAAGAAAAGACCAAGGAGATCTAGATACATTAACATCAAAATAAATAAAATTACAAACAAAGTGAAAACAAAATTCAAATAACGAAGAAATTCAAGAAATAGGGCCATGTTACCCACCTCCCAATAGAAAACCCACTATAAGCCATCCACCTAATACAACCGATGTACCGTTGTACACATCAGTCAACCCATTGCGCAAACGGATGAGTGTACACTAATGTGGTGCCAACGAGTGTTATTACTCTCGTCCATCGTGGTTTTAATGCAAAGGGAGAAAAATGGTGATCAGGAAGCTGAAGTTGACTTAAACCATAACTCCAAAATCGGCAGGGCACACTGGAAATCCATGAGGGTGCTCAAGCTGCAAAGCCAAGAGAAGAAGATATATACCCATGCATTTTATATATTTTCTTTTACCTCGATGCTACATTATCATGCCTTTTTGGTTTTTGTCTATCCAGTGATATACTTAGGAGGAAACAAATTAATGTATTGGTTGTCACACAATCATGGAACCAAATGTTGCATGTACTTTGAGAATCAAGTGAGGTTTGTGGGTGAATATGGTAGAATTTCTAGTTTCACTGATGCAACGTCTAAAAGAATTTTAATTGTGGTTGTTATTTTCCCTTTGATTTCATTCTCACCCTCTCTAACATTTATCTACCATGTCTACTCCTTATGGAACGACACGAACACACTAATAGTGTTTAAATCCAACACTTGAATTTTTATCTCAATAAGCGGATGTGCAACTTAGATGGATCATCTTGCTCCAACTGGATGGGAGGTTCGATTGTTTCGCTAATCCGTTGATCAACATTTTTAATATAATAACTGATGACGAACCTGGCAAAGATGGTAGCAAATGACCTTTCTTATACAAATGGATGACCAAAAGACCCTTCAAAAAAATGCTTTTAATGCAACGATATAAATACCATATTAGGTTGGATCAAATCATGCAGTTGAATTAGCTCTTTAATTAGGGTTTTAACCTATATTCATAAATCCTCTCGAGAACTACCGAAAATAGGGTTTACAAATTAATAAACCAAAACTTGGGATCCCTCTTGTATGCCTGGTGTATTACCCCAAACAATTCATCCGGCCTCGAAGTGTCCTCTTCCTCATTCTCTTGCCAAAGTCCTCTCTGCAGCACAACCAACTTGCAGGAGAAATAGAGGTGTTAACTAGCATAAACTTGCTTGATAAATAGAGGTGTTAACCATTTCTGGATAAATTGTCTTTACACAATGAAAAATGATACTTTAAATTCAATAGAATTTCACATAGAGTAGCCAAATTTTGCAAGAGATGCTTATGAGCTTAGTGCTATATTCAAATGAGCATCTCTTTCTCAAGTTTTTTCCTTTTTTCCAAATTTATTTTCTTTCTCATTATTGGCAAGGAGCTCCATGTTTTTTTTATTTGATCCAATGTATGAGGGAGTTCATGAATCTGTTTATGCTTCTTTAGTGCAAGGGTTTCCTTTCCTTCATTTCTCTCTTCATATTTTTCATGTGTTGATTCTTATCCTTTTGCCTTCATACTCTCACACAAATGTCATATAAAGTAAAGCATAGGATGAAAAGGGAGCACAAAGGAAGGATACCATCATTACTATGCCATTATTAGGGGGAAAATTTAATATTTATTACATTATGTTAGTGTAACTTTCTTTTTAAATTCAACCTCCTATTACATTCTTTAAAAGATATATAAAAACTAAAATTTCCATATATTTCACTTAATTATTATTTCCCACACTCTCCGACGTTACTTTGCACCTCTTGGTGCAAATGCTAGATTTATTTATTATAATAAATTATTCTATTCAAATTTTTAAATATAATTTAAATGTGTTAATTAAATTATTCTAGATATCTGGAGACAATATTGGTTGAAAGACGTAAGGTTCGATAATGTAGATTCACTTAGACTGGCTCTCTTTAATGCTTTATACTTTACAACTTAGGTTTAGTTCATATATATATTTAGTTTATAATCTCATTTATATTTTTATCAATTTTAAAATTATTATCCGTATTTTTTTTTTAAATGTAATTATTTTTTATTATTGGTATTTAATTATTTTTTAATGTCATGGTGATAGTTATGTTTATTTTAGAATAATATTTTAAGATTTTAATTTAATTATCTATAATTATAATTGTGAAGTGAATGATATATTTTAATTTATAATAATATTTTAAAATATTTATAAAATAAATATTGAGCTTTATCTCAAAAGTAGTTGTGCTCTTTCTATTCTTTTAATTAAATTGATTAATAAAAAATGTTATATTAAGATAATATATTATCAATATGGTTATGGTTTTGGTTATGGTATGAATAAACATGATATTGTCCCTAATATTTTGTAAAAGCCTATTTATTGAGCCTAGAAGGGATCATTTAGAGAGAGGCTCATCTCATTCAATGTGAAAGCAATGTGTAAATATGTTCTGTACCAACTTGGGATTGACATCATTTCTTTTAAAAATACAAATAAAATATTCTCTAAATAGAAAATGCTAAAAAGAATATAATTTAATGTAAAGTAATTAAAAGTAAAAAAATGTGAGTACGATGTTTAAATGTTATATTTTTCAAAAATATTTTAACACATTATTTGAATAAATTATTTGAAGATCTATGTTAACTAACTTACTTGAATATCAACTAATGTGAATACAAATTGCTTTTTTGAACTCTAAAAGAAGTTTTCCCCTGTAGAAATTTGATCCCTCTCCCCTCATGTTAGATTCGTGCTTAAGATGGCTCTATGCTTGTTGGTTAAGAATCTCCATGATAAAGTGAGGGTCAATATCCATCGTTAAGAATCTTGTTATTTATTTTTTAAAATGTACATATGTTTAACTCTCATATATATATATATATATATATATAATTTAAATAAAGTTATAACAGACTTAATTTTTATGAATTTTTTTTAATCTTCCCAATTTGAGATGATATATCTACTGAGGTAAATGTTGCAATGACTGCTAGTAACAACATTGTATATATGGTCACATTAGTAGTATTTGTATTTTATGTCTAATGCAAACATCATAAGTTTTGGTATAGATGTGAGAAAATCATAGGAATCTAAACCTACTATTATAAAGAAAATTTTAAAGCAATTTGAAAAAATCAAAGGCAATACTAAAGAACGGAAAATGATTGCATTAAATTAAGTACAAATGTGAGAAATTCAAGGAAAATCAACTAGTACTTCAATGAAAATTATGAAGTGACTTGAAAATTTTAAAGGTAATTTCATTTGTTTTTCAAGCCAAAGACCATTGTAGCCTCAACCATTCCTTAGTCTCTTCATTCTTCAACCATTTATTTCTTCATGGGGTCCTTTTGTTCCTTCATCTTACAACTTCCATCTCCATTGCTTCAGGAATCATACTTTCTTCCCCTTATCTTATTTTAGCAACAAATCTTCTTTGTGCAACATCTCTTAACCAAGGTTCTTCTATTGCAGTTGGAGGAAAACATAATCCTCTAAGAGAGATTTAATAGTACCAAACTAGTAGGGGCACACACAAGAAAAATAGAATCGCTTAACATCAAGCAGAATAGTCCACATAGATGTGATGATTGTTACAACCATTACACCAAATTTTCAATAATATACACACTAAAATAACCAAAATAGTTCAACTACTTTAGTGCACGTGAAATAAAACACGAATTACAAACATTCATAGAACAATAATAAAAATATTCACAATACATGCATGAAAACATACTGGAAGTTACGCTTCAAGTGTTAAGTAAAAGTCCCAAGATAAATGAATACAAGGAACATAACTAGCTTCAATGCGGGAGCATTGGAGCCACGACTTGCTCCCCAAAAGTAATTACATTGTCTCTCTCATGCCTTGTGGGAGAAGCCAAGGTGAAAAAAAGAGTCCTTTGCTTTCACAATGAGGGTGTATATATAAAAAATAGAGTAATCCTTCATCTCCTTTGTAACTCTAGGAATACCCTCATGACAATTCGAATTCTCTATGACCTTTTGAATTCCTACATGACTTTTCACATAGATGAATGACTCTTGGACTTCCGCTTTAGATTATATTTCTCCATTATAGAATTTACATAATCCAAAAAATGAAGTGGCATATGATGAATCATGACACTGATGACATAGACTACATGATGACATGTAAATGTCAGACCATTCTTCACTGTTTCTTCTTTTGATAACAGATGTATCCAATAATTCATCTTTGTAAGAGATATTTTTTTTCTTTATATCCACCCTTCAAAGGGTTTTGAATTAGCGTGGAGTCTTCATGTGGACTTGATTTTCCATCTTCTGTTATAATCAAACATTCCTTTGTCTTATTTCTTGATGATGATCTTATCTCCTTAGCTCATTGGGTGTATTCTAGCATGGTCTCCTTCTCCATATCCTTCATCATCATCCTATCACGACATAATAGAATATGTGCAATTGCAATCCACCCATGACAAGATGACACCAGCCCGATAAACCACTAGTCTAAGATGCTTCATGAAATCATCGTTAGGGCTTCAACTAGTGACAGGTTGAGTGAATAACTCATGTTGAAAATGGCAACAAAAATAGCCTTCTAATTTAATTTTTCCTTAATTAAATTATAAGTAAATTGTAATTCCACATCACATGAAAACTTGTACAAGTTAACTAAGTCAAAAATACTTAGTTGGTTCAATTAATTCGAGTTGAGATTCTAATGGGAGTCATGTAGATTTTTCAATACATTTTGGGGTCCCCAGTAGATTTTATTTTGAGTTGTAATTAATTAACTCAATTTATTTTAGTTAAAGTCAGTTTAACTGGTTCTAACTGATGCAGGAACTAGAGAGAGGTCAAAGAATGAAAAATAGATTTAATTCACATGCTGTGATCAATCAGATAACTGATAATTCATTAATAAATAACTCATGCATGTGAGTTCTTAGAAAGAGCGAGTTGAGATTACAATTAAAGGGAAGTGAAATATCAGTTGTATAATCATCTAATTGTACAAGTGATGCATGGAGACAAAAAAAGAGCCTTGATTTATTGTGCAATAATTATTGGGGAATTTACTTGCTAATAGGGACCTAATTCCATAAGAAACTGTGTAAGGAAATAGGGATCCTTGAGGCCAAGAATTTGGTTAAGTATTGAGCAAAGTTTTCCTAGGAATTAGTGAGCCAAACATAGATAGTGCAAAGAGCTCTCATGCCTAAGAGAGGCATTGCATTATTCTAATATTTTGTAACTTATGCAATATATAGATAGTGGGGTTTTTAACTCAGGCTTTCCTCAAATATATCTTTGTGTTGTGCAATTGAAATTATCTCTCTTTATTGTTCATGTGATTTTGCGATTGAAATTGGTTTCTGCAATCTGTAGAGTAGATTAAAGTATTTTATTTTAGCATATTACAAGATCAGTTGAATCTATGTGGATTTTCTACATAGTATTAGAGAATGAATCACTATAGAATATAAGAATATGATTTTTTTTTGAGAAAGTGAATCGAATTTACAAATCTACTCTTCAAGACCAGCAAGAGGATCAAGATATGTTTCTATGGATTGAGATTCAAATATTCCCCTAAGGGTAGCTCAAACTAAATAGCTTTCTAGGAAATGATGGAACCAATGTGGGAAGACAACGGGCTGAAGGAGTTCATAGGTAATGATATTCCTAAGCCCGCAATAGTAAATGCTCAAGATCTAGCAACATAGAAGAAGAACATAGTGAAGGCAAGAAGGATTATATTGGAAGGCATTCGAGATAATATTGTCTCAAACCTCAATGGAAAGGAAAATACATATGATATGTGGAAGGCCTTAACATATTTCTTTCAGAAAAATAGCATGCACAAGAGGCTGACGCTGAAGGGAAAGCTCACAAAAATCAAGATGGAGGAGTGCAACACAATACCAAAGTATTTTACCAAATTCACCTGAAGACTCGGGATGAGCTTGAAAGTGTTGGTGTTATTGTTTCCAAGGATGATCTAGTGATCCTAGCACTTATAAGAATTCCCAAGAGCTGGCACAACCACCAAGATTAAGTAAATGGGAGGGAGAAGCTACCAGAGTGGCATAAATTGTGGTTCGACTTGGTGGAGGAAGATATTAGGAGGAACACTAGAGACGGAACCTCTTCCAAAGAAACACAAGAAAATTTTTCATTAGCCTAAAAAGGAAAGAAAGCCAAGGGAAAGAATTCCCAAGGTGAAGAGGCCAAGAAGAAAGACTTTTCAACATCAAGTGTTTTCACTATCACAAGTTCGGGCACTATGCCACAAAATGTCCACAAAAGAATGCAAGAAAGGATACTAAAATAAAAACAAAAGGTGAAGCTATAGCTTCACAATTTGAGCTTGATTTTTTTTAGTATGAATTCTTCGTCGAAGTGTACGAAAAAGAACCACTTTAGCTACGCACAACTAATAGCCTAACAACAATATGAGGCATAAACATCTTAGAATCTGCGATTAGTAGTTAAAATCTTGCAACAACGGATCTATGAATAGAAAGACTGACAAGCGAGTAAAGTAAAGAGTTTGCTCCCATGCATCAACGAACCTGCAAGACAAGAACACGATTTTGAATGAATTTTTATAATGCAGGCACACGGAGGAAACAAGAAGATATCAGGATCTCCTCAATGGGATGGGTTCTTTGTAGTCCTCAATACCAGGATCTAAGCTTTCTCTCTCTTGTAGATGTAGAAAACCCAGCTCAAGGAAAGTAGAGCTCAATGGGAGCAAAATGAAAGCAGAAATGAGACCAAGTGTATAGATCGAGTGATCTAATAGGCAACAAAAGGTGAAGAATGATGGGAAAACCTCCTATTTATAACAAAATATTGGGTCATTCCTAGATCAGTGCATGATTAAAAATAATGTTAATGAAATCTAGATCCCTCTATGGAATATTTTATTATTATTTGTTAGAGGAAAGGGTGTTTGACTTGGGTCAAATCTGCTTGTTCTAGTCTTGAGAATAAATAAATAAAATGATTTATTTATCTTTTTAAAGGAAGTGGTTGGGATATAATCAAATAAACTAATGATTTATTTGATTAATGAGTAGTTGATTTGGTCATATTTAACAAGGAATATTATCTAAATAGGGTAAATAATTATTCTAGAAAATAATAAGATAACTATGGGTTTATCTCATTAATTTCTTTGTTTTTGGGTTAAACATGGTAGGAATAATAATTAAATTATGGTTTGATTAATTATTCCTTGAGGAAAATCAAACAAATATAGGTTTGTTTAATATTTCCTTTTGGGGTTTCTAATTAACATAGTGGCTTGATTTTACTTGGGGTTAAAGCTGGTCTTACATGAACAATACTTGGTCCCATCTAATGATGAAAGGTTGATGACAAAAAATGGATATAACGATTTTCCCCCCCGGCGTGCGAGTGTCGAGAACACGTCTGATAGCAATAGAAGTACGTTGTAAGAACTCGATCGCTAGACAACAAAGGGAAGTCGAGAGAGAGAAAGGGTGAGGTAGATAGTGTCTTGAAGGACTAAGATTACGAGGAGACGAGACTCAAAAATTTGCTCGAGTCTCTTTTTATGAGAGGGTACACATGCGCTGAAAGGCGGCGGGGGAGGCATACCTATGCCGCAGAGACAAAGTACAAAAGAATAGTGTGTCCGGCAAACAAGGGGCTGAACCATAAAGTACAGCCAGCACCTAATCGGGAGCCGGATAAAAATACAATGAAGAATCTCCCTTTGTCTTTGTGCCTGGGATAAGACGGGACTAGTACAATAATATCAAATTACCTTGAGATAAATACAACCCAAATGCCCCGTAAATGGGGAAGGGCTCTAAAAAATCTGAGCGTACATGCAAGTGAGAGGCGGTAACGAGTAGCTAAGGCCAACATCATCAAAAATTTGGAGCGGCATCGAAGGCTGCCAAAGAGGTCATCAGGGCATTTGAGGCTACTGCGGGGAGCCACCCTCATAAAGAAGGTGAGACATCACACAGAATCATCCAAAATCTCTGTTGGATCAGCAGACAATAGATATACAGCAGATCTGATCCATCTTGAAAGGAGGCCCGGAAGAGAAACAATGAAATCCAAAGGGAAGAAGAATCCCTTTGCACGATCAGAAGACACTTAGAGGCGATAGTGGAAGAGGCCCGGAACAGTGCAGCCTACGGGCATGCGGAATGGATGAGCAGTGTCGACGAGGAAGGTCCATAGGTAGAGTGACAGAGACCCTCAACGAAGGCACGAGAGAAAATAGTAGAGCGACGACGATCGACACTAATGATGATGGCGGAATGGACGGGATGGGGTGGCGAATGGACGACTTCCCTTGTTAGAGCATAAGGGCATGAATGACATAGCATCGGCCAGAGCATGGTTCTCGAAGGATAGGGGACGGTGGGGTGAAGGTCATAGTGTGCGACGCGAGAGAGGATAGCGATGAATGATGGAGCGGGGAATGGTGTACAAAGGGATATGGTATAGACTCGCCGGGCAAGGATGACCTACGACTTGGATACTCTAAACAAGGGTGACACGATAGTGCTGCCACCTGATAAAGGCCCCAATGGGGGACCATGGAAACATGAGTACAAGGTGGGCACGCATGGTGACGTCGTCACGAACATGGACAAGTAAGGGGGTATGGTGCCCCAGTACAAGTGTCGTAGTGAGAGATGGAGATTTTAAGGAGCGGTAAAGTGACCCTTCTTGGACAAAATGTGTCCGGGTGAAGTATCAAATCACCAAAAATTAATAGAAACCCATTTGAGAGCTCGGTGAGATCTTTCTAAGCAATTACGACGGTTCGTCGAAGAACGGGGCTACGGTGTGGTGGCGGCGGTCGAAAGAAAGCAGGGGGTTCTCTTTTAATGAGCAATTTTCCCTCCAAAAATCATTCATTTGCTATTGTTGTTGTAATTGAATGTGGAGAGGAGGAGAGGCACAAAATCTTGCGGCGAACGTAGCGGACAAGCCAAGCCCAGATTAGAATCGAGATCACAATGGGTTGGAGGTAAGAGGCCTAACCTTGCTCTTACATTTTGATGGATTACTTTTTTCGGTTTAGGGCCCAACCTTCGAAAACGACCCCTCCCCTTCATCTATACGGTCGGGTCGCACTTTTTTGGGGCAAAAAGTGCGACCGAAACCTGGGTTTGAGGAAAAAAGTACGACTGCGGTCCGGAAAATGGCGAAAAGCGCGACAGGCACGGGAGATGAGGGTTTTGGTGTTGTTTTATGGGCCGGAAAGGTAACGGGTTTTGGTGTTTGGTTATGGTTTGCCGTCTGAACGGCGACAAATGTGATGTGTTTGTGCGGGTATAGCGAGGAGTTACGGGGTCAGGCGGCCCCCCGGAGAGAGAGAGATGCCGGGACACTTCGGGCGGGGAATCCGGGCGGATCGGGGCGTCCGTCGTGTGTTGGCGGTTGGGGTTCTTAAGTTTGTGGAGAACCCATTGATGAGAAGCGGGGAACCGTACGCTAGGATTATCGGTTATTGGGATCCCGGCCGGATCGAGAGATCTTTGGTGCGGGAGCACGGGATTGACGACGGTCGCGGGGAACGTGTACTTGCGACCGGTCTTCGCCAGGGATGGTGGGAAACACACGGCCCGGTGTTGCCGCGTGGGCGACATATCATGGAGGAGGTTCGTGGGCGCCATGTCGGCAAGGTCTCCAGAGTCGAGGGGACTCGAATATCGATCGGGGATCTAGAGAGGCTAGAAACTCATGCGGTGGCGCCGGTATGCTGCAAATCACAGGCGACCGGACGTTCCATCACATCAGCGGGGGCGGATGATGTTAGTGAAGAATGTATTAGGTGGGACACCATGGAGTGGGCCAAGCTAGCATTAGTGTCGTAAGCGCTTGATTGTCCTTATGCGGCGGCGGGTAGACCATGGCTGTGCATATGGGACTTTCTTTGTGCGCCTTCTTCTTTGAGAATATCCAGGCCTTGAGGCCTCATCGCTCTGACTTCCGGATGGGGGACGAGAGAGCCCGGGGTCTGTAGTTGGGGATGGCTATTGTGCGGAAGGAGGAGGGGCGGTCGGGCGAGTATTTCGACCGAGTTTTTGCCCATTGGGATCGAGATGCCTTTGTACATAGACGACTATCCCTATAGTGGGATGAGTTATTGTGAAGATGGGACACCTTGCTTTGGTCGGTACGGGGGCCGTGGTAAGTGGCTGATTGCTATTCTTGTATGGGCATGTTAAAGTATTTTTGAAAAGTAGAGTAAGGTGCGGGATTCATGTACTTTTGTTATGAAGATATAACGGAGTGGCTTCGTGGGATATATGGGACGGCCGTGGTGTGCGGGCCTACGGAGTCCAGAGTGGTTCGAGAGAAGGGCGCAAAATGGGGATGCGGCTGCCCGAGGTGGAGAGGATGTCGATGTAGTGCGAACGGTTGTTGGCCGGAGTATCGAGAGCGCGAGGTGGCGAGGATTTGGACGACCGGTTCATGGCGGGTGTGTTGGTGTACCCTCGGAGTGGCGAGGTGTCATGCGGCGCATGGCGATAGCCGGTCGGGCGATGCGCGATCTACGGTGCCCGGGGGCGAGCCATTGGCTCGGGATCCTCCGGATAGTGATTAGGGGTGGGGGCATGTGGTGCCCCCTTCGATGTATGTAGGGGCGGGGTGGTGCCCCCTATGATGTATGTACAAAGGGACATGTGGTGTCTATGATGTATGTAGGAAGGTGGTGCCCCCCGGTTTTGGATTTTGGTTTGTAACATGCTATGGGCATGTCGGATGTGCTCCAATCATTGGACTCTAACTATATGTGTTGCGACACATATTATGGATATGTATCGTCTTTTGATGGTTAGTTTAATGTTGTTATGTATGAAATGTGTGTGATAAGTAACGATCTAGAACATGGTTTGCAATCTTTATCTACATAGTGATTAAGTCTCGGGGTACATGGTTGAAAGTTATGGTTTCAAACGCACGTATTAAGACTTTCACTCGTAAATAGCGTCTAAATATGGGGTTATGCACACGATAAACACCATTTAGTTGCATTGAAAGCGAGAGATAAGCGACGTGCGGACAGGAGGATGTGATGCGAGGCATCGGCTAATAGGCCACGCCATCATATTCGGCACGATTGTTGGTGGCGGAGACAATGCATACCCGTTAGAAATAACAAGGTCATGCGAGGGGGTGAAGATGGCTGGCTTTGTCGGCGAGATTCTGGAAGTAGCGACTTGCCATCAGGCGTAGATGAGGTGGACGGGGGGGTCTGCGGGAGAATGGGTGTGACAAGACAATAAATGAGGGGATGAAAGGAAATGACGGCGAGAGGGTACGAAGTCATCTTAGGGCGACGATGGTGAGAAGAGGGAAATAGCGGGGGTGATCAGACTCAAACAAGGTGGTGTATGAGAGCTATCGGAAACATGGTGAGGACTCGGGGCTGCGGAGGTCAACGAAGACACAAGTGGAGTGATCTCGAGTATGAGGGGGAATAAGGTGATCAAAGGACACAACGGGGGAGGGGATCTCACGGACGAGGCTAGGTTCGGTCGCCGTGCGAGAGCGGATGGGTAAAGGATGGTTACGCGTGAGCTCGGGTCATCCCCGAACATCGAGGGGGGGGGGGAATGTGGAAGTGGTGGCGGAGGGATCCTGAGGCTGGCTTTGAAGCATCTTGTGCGAGAGCGGGAGAGCGGATTGATTTTGTTCCTTTCGTGCTCGCGGATCACTTCTAGGAGAGCACGGTAATCGTCGGTGCAGGGACAATGGTGGGAGTAGTGACGCTGGGCCTTGCCTGAGAGCACGGGGCTTGTTGGTGCGGAGAGTCTTGGGATTCTTGGTCACGGACGAAGAGAAGAGGTAAGGGCTTGAGGCGTGAACTCGGGGGAACACGACTTTAACCATGGGCGGGATGCGGGGGTAACTCGGGGCAAGCATGGGTGGCATGACCGGTGACATCACATAAGGCGCAAGGCTTCGCGGGCGGAGCGAGGAGCGGGTCGGTTGTGGTGGTCGTGGCTTTGGGTGCCCCCTTGCGGGCTTTGCCTTTCTTGCGGGAGCGTCGCAACGGGAGAAGGGTCCGTGGAGGTGCGGGGGCACGGTGGCTGCGGAGAAGCGAGGGGCCGGTTGAACCGGTGTCAAAGCCATGTAGGTTGGGGTGACCGAGGGGAGTGGCGGCGGGGGATCGAGTACCCGGCTTGGGGCCACCCAACGTCGGGGTAGGGAGGAGAGGGGTGGCCATGACGGGGACATAATATGCCTCTAGGGAGGAGCTGGAAAGGGATACGCCGGCGAGAAATGACCCCGGGAGGGACGGCTCCAAGATGGTTAAGGCCGGGGGGGAGGGCGATCGGGGAGGATAAAGGGGTTCGGGGATACCAAGCGTAGGGAAGAGGGCCGAAGGAGGAGGTGGGTTGGGCGAGATGAATGGCTGAGGTGGATTGCGCCGGAGGGCGGGGGAGGGTTGGCGACGGGCGGGCGAGGAGACGGCGCGGGCAGCACAGGCAGTTGCATCATGCAAACATTTGACAAAGAGCTGGGATCGGTAATGGGAGGAGGGGAAGATGAGGGAAAGTACCCGAAGCAAGGTGGAATCTTTGTAGACGCGGGGAGACGCGGTCGAGAGAATCGACGGTTTTCTTGTTGAGAAACGGAAGAGATGGTCGTCTGGAGGAAGGTTTGAGACGGCGCTCTCATGACCAAGATAAATTTGGTCAAATAGTGACTATCTTCCCATTGTGTGGGAAAGACATCTTGCGGAAAACCGCGGATGGGACAGCAGACATGGCGTAGGTGTAGCTTCGCCCCAATAGAATGTTGTAGCCTAGAGGGGCATCAATGACTTCAACATCAACGCAAACGGTCTTACCGGCGAGGGTGATGGGACAGTTACGAAACAGGCCAAGGGGTTGGGAGGCATGACCGTCCCACGATCGAAGGGTGATCGTGGAAGGGGCCAGCTCAGGGGATCCGAGTTGCTTCCAAACCGAAGCGGACATCACGCAGGTGGATGCCCCCTCATCAATTATACACCGGGATACATTGGCGTTCCGGATTTTGACTGGGATTTGGAAAGCGACGGAAGGAGGAAGAGGGGGATGGTCCGATTGAGTGGTGTCAAAAACAATCATTTGGTCATCAGCAGGATCTACAGCGCCCACGGCAGATAGTAGAGCCTTCTTTTGGGAAGGGCATGACTGGAGGAGTTCCAGTGTGGAAATGGCAGCAGGGGACTGCGCCAAATCATCTACTATGCTATACGACTGAGCGGCTCGACCGGAAGCAACATTTCGGCGTAATGGTCCCTTTGGAATCTTTGGATGAACCTCAACTTTGGGTTGAGGGATGTGTAAGGGGCCACTGGATGTCGAAAGAGGCTCTTTAGAACCTGAAGAGGGAGGTTCGGGAGAAGACTGAGCAGGAGGCTTGGGGTACTGGCGAGACCGAGTTTGAAGGTGAAGATCGACAGAGGGGTTGGGATCAGAGTTCATCATAAGGATCTGGTAATCAGAGGAACCAGAAAGGGAAGGGGGGGTGGCTACCTGGCTGTTAGGTGGTTGGGTAGCCATGAATCCTTGCTGAGGGAAAGGATCAGTAAACACAGCTGGCTGGGTAGTGGCCACATTAGGTGGAGCATGAGGGGAGGCGTGCTGTCCGCGCAATGTGGCTTGAGACTCCCACATCTGCCGCATCTGGGGTAAGAGGGGACAATTGTGGGTGTAATGACCATAAACACCGCAACACGAACAGGGCTTGTTGGTGCAAAGCGGCCTGTCCGGCTTGGGCTGACTGCCCTGTTGCTTTTTGCCGGTGCTAGGTTCCACACCGAAATTGGGTCCTCGGGTACCAGGGGCAGATTGGTTTTGGTTGCCTCTCCGCCTTCTTTGAGAAGAAGGGGGATTAGTCGCGCCCTACTGTGCAAATACTTGCCCTAGAGGGGGCTGTAGGTGTTGTTGCTGGGGTTGAGGAGGCAAGGGAGGAGGAAGCGCATATGCTGGAGGAGCTGGCGCACCAGGCTGTGGATAAGGGTAATGGGTAGGGTGGGCAACATTAGGGTAAGCAGGAGGTTGGGCAAAAGGAGGAGGCATGCCGTATCCTGGATACATGTTACCGGGAGGGGGAAAAGTGCCGGAGGAGCTGGCCCCTCCCTGAGGGAGACCATAGCCCATAGGAGGTTGGGCGTACGGATGGGAAAGGGCTCCAACGATACCGTCGGCGGAATGAGATGCCCCCGGGGCGTTAGCGCCATCTGGCCTGGGGATGTCAGGAAGAACGGTATAAACATAACCAGACTGAGCATAGATCAGGTCATATTTCAAAGCTATTTGGAGGGCGGCTTCTTCAGTTTGAGGAAAATGGGAGGCGACATCTTTTCCGATGGGAGCGGGAAGGGTGCGCAGGAACCAGTCCATGTAAACCCGATCTTCAAAGGGAGGGGCTCGACATAAGCTCCGTCTTCGTCGCCATTCCTGAACATGGGCGGAAAGGCGTGTTGAAGAGGCTTGCTTAAAGGAAGTCAAGAGCTCCGTGCCAGTATCGTATCGGAGAGGGAGCTGGGAGTACGACAAAAAGGCTTGGGCAAGAGTCTCAAAGGTGGTATGGGTAGAGGTGGCTTGTTAATGTCTCATTTGACTTACGCCGTGGCGTGCGTTGGAACAAACGAACGGATGGAGTCATCGGTAATGGAATTGGAGGAACACCACATATGGAAGATCGGACATGGTTGGTTGGATCTTCACCATTAAGGCCATCAAACTTAGGGATGTCGGAGGGGAACTTGGTTGGCATAGCAGGCCAATTGGCATTGTGGTGAATGGGGTCATTGATCAACTGATGGAAATCGGGGAGGCTGAGGCCTGCAATGTACGGCAGCACAGGGGTGGCCGGGGAAGTGCTTGTGGCGGTTCCGCTAGTAGTAGGGCCGGCATTGGGGCCGGGAGAACCGCTAGCGTTAGGCCCTGGACCAGACATAGTGAGGGCGGGAAGGGGCAAGGAGGAGAGAAGGAGGACCCAGGAATCGGGGAGGTGGTCACGGACTCGAAGGTCGGTGGCTCGGCAGCCCGGCGGTGCGGACGGGTCGATCCAACCGACGAGGGGAAGGCCAAGAGTCTCTAGGAATAGGCGCCTTGGGAGCATGATGATGTGAGGAAGAAGGAAGCCCGACGAGCAAAAGAGACGGAGAATCAATTACGGTCAAGGGCAGAAAAGGTGCAGTGACAATTGATTTTAGAGTCTTTTCCAGGCGGTGTTAACCAGGCGCTTCTTCACTTAGGGTCACTGTGTGGCGTGCGTTAATTTTAATTTTTAAACCCTTTTCGTTTTGAGATCAAGAAAAAAAATGTGCTGCGTAACTGAAAAGAAATCTGTATAGAACAATATGAATTGCTGAAAAGACAGAACATTTAACAGCTAACAATGCATCAATCTAACCCAAAGAGGCGGGCCTCTCAAAACTACTCGAAAAGAGGGCAAAAACCAAGTCGAAACACACATAAAAAGAGCTCGACAGATCTATGGTCAAAAGGGACAGGGATCTGGAGAATAAGGCTGCAGGAAAGGGGTGTAGATCACAGCCAAGAGACAGAGGCAAGGTGGCTGGAAAAGGGAAGGAAATCAGCAAAAACCGGAGGGGGTGAGGCGGAGGCTGTCAAAAGGAGGTCCAAACAAAACGACAAGAGGTGATTTGAAAGGAAAAGAGGCTGATTTCGATGGATCTGAAAGGGAGGTAACAGATCTGGAAAAGAGGGGGCTGAAGCTCTGAAACAGACGGCTGAAACAGCTAAAACTCTTCCACAAAAAGTGGAGGGTACTAAAGCCCTAAGGGGCTGGGTTCCCACTTATATGAGTAAAAACAGATCAGATCTTGGTCAAGCGAAATTTGAGACGAAAAAAGAGACACGACGGAAAATTTGCGGCGGAATTGAAAAATTACGAAAGCGGAAAAGAGGCGGTCGCGATTTTACGGCGATGCGAGTGCGAGGTCGCAGAAAGCAGGCTGAAAAGTGCGACTGGAGAGAGAGGGTTGCGGAGTTTTGGGCCAAAGTGCGGCCCCCTGTCGATTTGTCTCGGCGGCAGATTTTCAGAAAAGTTGCCGTCTCAGTTGCGGCTGGTGTCGCTTACCTGCGCAATAGGGCCAGAAACACACGGAAGTTAGAAATTTTAAGTTTTAGGGTTTTATGTGAGAAAAATGACATAAAAAGAGGAAAACTAAGCAGCTGAAAAGAAGCCCTAGGGCCTGAAGTAGCTGGATATGCAGGAATATGAAAAACGACGGCGGTCGTAATTTAAAACCCGTGTGGAGTCGCCATTTGTTAGTATGAATTCTTCGTCGAAGTGTACGAAAAAGAACCACTTTAGCTACGCATAACTAATAGCCCTAACAACAATAGAGGCTGCCAAACATCTTCAGATCTGCGATTAGTAGTTAAAAATGCTGCAACAAACAGATCTATAAATGGAAAGACATTAAGCAGTAAAGTAAAGAGTTTGCTCCATGCATCCAACAGACAAGACAAGAACACGATTTTTGAATGAATTTTTATATTACAGGGCACCTGGGAGGAAACAAGAAGGTGTATCCGGATCTCCTCAATGGGATGGGTTCTTTGTAGTCCTCAGCACTTTAGATCTAAGCTTTCTCTCTCTTGTAGATGTAGAAAACCCAATGTAGAAGGTAGAGCTCAATGGGAGCAACAATGGCAGAAAATGAGACCGAGTGTATAGATCCAGAGTGATCTAGTATGCAACAAAAGGTGAAGAATGATGGGGAAAACACTCCTATTTATAACAAAATATTGGGTCCTTCTAGATCTTGGTGCATGATTAAAATAATGTTAATCACATCTAGATCCACCTCTATGGAATATTTTATTATTATTTGTTGGAGGGAAAGGGTGTTTGACTTAGGTCAAATCCCTTGATTAGTGAAAAATAAATAAATAAATGATTTATTTATCTTTTTAAGGAAGTGGTTGGGATATAATCAAATAAATAATGATTTATTTGATTAATGGTAGTTGATTTGGTCATATTTAACAAGGAATATTATTAAATAATTATTCCTAGAAAATAATAAGATAACTATGGGTTTATCTCATTAATTTCTTTGTTTTTGGGTTAAACATGAATAGGAATAATAATTAAATTATGGTTTAATTAATTATTCCATGAGGAAAATCAAACAAATATAGGTTTAATTAATTATTCCTTTTGGGGTTTCCAAATTAACATAGTGAAAGCAGTTTTACTTGGGGTAAAACTGGTCTTACATGGTGTACTTGGGTCCATCTAATGATGAAAGGTTAGATGACCAAAAAATGGTGTAACAATTTTTCTCTTATTACATGCATGGAAAGAACAGCGATGGGAAGCATGTGGTATCTCGACAACGATGCCTCATTCCATATGACGGGGAATAGAGATGTCTTCAATGACTTGGAGGAGAAGGACCTCAAGCAGAAAATTGAGTTTGGAGATGATGGGAGGTATAGCACGACTGAAATTGATATTGTTACCTTTTAGAGGGAGTCTATCTCCCCTATCAAACTCACAAATGTGTTGTTTGTTACAAGAATAAGATTTTTTATTTATTTATTTATTTATTTTTTATTTTTTTTTCCTGCCACGTTATTGGCATATCGTGGCTATGATGTGATATTTATCAAATTGAAGGTTTTCCTTAGACACATCACCACGAGACATATGAAAGAGAGTGGAAATAGATCGGTTTGCGAGTCAAGAAATTTTATTCTCTTGAGGTACGTGATGCATGCAAAGCTTTGAGGAGAAAGGAAAAGGTTTTATACTTGGTGGTTGAGAGGGAGCATAAATTACCTCTCAACATGCAACCTCAGAAGGAGTCTCAGCAAGTTTTGGAGCAGCCAACATTGGAGAAGTAGAGAGGAGGCCAAGTAGAGACACCCACTTAATGAGAGACCTCCAGTAGGGGGGAATTTTGGGCCAAGTCGGTAGAGGGAGCACATGAAGCCATACCTCCAGGAGAGATGTGGGGTGATGTGAAGCAATAGTCCCAAGAGTGCATAAATTTGCGCAGGATTCATTGAGAATTTTTTTCTCATGGATTATTACCTTTCTATGGGGGCCCACAGTACACAATACTAGGATGGGTCAATAGAAGTTGATGTAGTCAAATTTCAAAGTGACAAATGCAGAGACTAGCAATAGTAAGATATTGGGGAGCTAGAGCACAGTTGGCAGCAATACATTTGGTAAAGTGTAGAGTAAGCAACATTGCAAATTTTTTAGTAGATAATGCAGTAGCTAGTAGTAGTCAGAGACTCTCGTGACAGATGCATCATATTGATCATAGTGATTTAGTTTGGATTATTTTCAGTTTCAGAAGTTACAATAGCAACAACAATATAGATAAGTGTTTCATGCTAAACATTCGAAAGGTACCAGATCAAGATGGAGTTGAATTCCTTTCTTGTTGAGAGGGAGTATTGAAAATGGGAACAAGAAGAGGCTTCTAATTTAATTCTCCCTTAATTAAATTAGAAGTAAATTGTAATTCCACATCACATGACAACTTGTACAATTTAACTAAGTCAGGAATACTTATTTGGTTCAATTAATTTGAGTTGAGAGTCTAATGGGAGGCATGTAGAGTGTTCCCTAAAATTTGGGGGCCCGGGTAGAGTTTATTTTGAATTGTAATTAATTAACTCAATTTATTTGAGTTAAATTCATTTTAACTAGTTCTAACTGATGGACGAACTGGAGAGAGGTCAAAGTGTGAAAATTATATTTAATTCACATGCAGTGATTAATCAGATAATTGATAATTCACTCATAAATAACCCATGCATGTCAGTTCTGAGAAAGACCCAGCTGATATTGGAGTTAAAGGGAAGTGTATTATCAGTTGTATAATCATCCAATTATATAGGTGGTGCATGGAGAAAGAGGAAGAGCCTTGATGTATTGAGAAATAATTATTATGTAATTTCGTTGTTAATAAGGGCCTACTACCCTAAGAAATTGCGCAAGGAAATAGGGATCACTTAGGCTAATAATTTTGTTAATTATTTGATGTCGGGTCCCGCAAAAAATCACAGTCTACACATGGAAAAAAAAAAACAGCATAAAAACTTAGATTTCATATTGGAGGTCCATTAAAACCTGATCAATTACCATCTTGTTGTCTTTTGAGTTTACTGCCTCCCTACGATTCTATTCTCTATCATCTAATCTGCTGCCCCAAATCCGATGCATATCGGACTTAAACTAGCACGATATATAAGACTCTGAAATCACGTGATAAAAGTTGTTTTTCTCTGCCCAATATGTGCTACGTGTTGCCTCAGGAAGTTGATCGCGCAATTTAGAAAAATACCACTTACCGTCTTGAGGTTGTGCGATATACCAACTACGATTCTGAAAGACCACTTACTGTTCCCATGTTATTCATCCAACTCACTGTTCCAAATAGAACAGAAGGTTAAAAAAAAAAAAATTAAATCACGGATTGTAAAATAAATGTTCTATAATAAAATGATTTAAACACTCAAGTCTATAGACCTGAAATAACCTCCTTAACGCTATTTAACTAACAATTCCAAATAAAACACATAAAAAAAAGAACGATATCAATATGGTCGGGATTGATTTTGCTTTCAAACGAATTTCACACTAGGAACACGGTTTTCACACCACACTTAACTAATTACTCATAAAATAAAAATTACAGATTTTATGGCACTCTCGGCTTGATTACATCCATTATTACCAATTTATCTCCCATATTTTTCTCAACTAATTTTGTTACAATCTGATCTCTGCAGTTGTTCGGCACACTGCCTCTGTCTATTATATCTCTTCTCTGGTTCTCCTCGAACACACCTGCACACTTATGTTAGGCAGATATTCTGATACATACACACCATTATAACTCAATTAATCAATATACACTTGCACAATTTAGGAATCGAATTCTCTACCTTTATAAACAAATAATTCCATAATGAGGCTCTCTCTGGCTTGATTTTCTATATCAGTGGCCTATTACTCTTTCTGCCTGTAGGCTTATAATCAAACCCTATCTCTTGCCTATTCTAAATTCTAAATCTTGTATCTGACCTCTCTTTATGCCTTGAGGCTTACGATTTTATACAAAAGGTTCTGTTAACCAATTCTAGTTTTAGATCCTCTATCTTCTCAACAAAATCCTAAAATCTCTCAATTCCATGAACTAATTCCTAATTCAAGATTTACAATTAATTTCCAAATCTATCAATCCCTATGAAATCTCAAATTCCCTAATTCTCTCATGTTCTCCATCATTCCAGAACATTTACAAAATGCCTCACAATATTTAATTAATTCCTATTCTAAATATCTCTGATTAAAATCACTCAAAAAATTTAATAATTACATTAATTTGATACATAGGAATCTAACTTTCTTAAAAACACAAGACCCCCTAAATTAACTAGAATACAATTAAAATTTTGAGCCGGATGCTCCTACATCAGATTCCCAAAGTTGAAAAAATTCATGATCTCTAGATCATGTGCTCCCATTTGTTGATAGAAAACCTCCAGGGTCCCAAACCTTACTTTGCAGTTGTCCAAATGCTATGCACCTTTGCTGTTGTTGCATGTCTGTTGTCTTCTGGTTCATTCTCCTCTTTTCAATCAGCTTTAAATCCTGATTAATCATTCTTTTGACTGTCAGTTTCCTCCATTTGGATTTCTTTGTCATTAAGTTCCACAATTCCTCAATCTCCATGTCCAGCATATCCTTGGGATAGTACACACTTTTCCATTTGTTGCTGCTTTTACTTTCTTTCTCTAGTTTTCTATTGTATTCTCCAATCTTCTCTTCCTTTTCAATATTCATTTGTTGCTTTCCATCCACCAATTTACTTTCCAAAAGTAAATCACCTCCCAGCTCTCTAGCAACAATCTCACCCTTCAACTATCCCATGCTAGTTTGGACACTAACATGCCTCTCTGTCTCAAGCATATCTTGAGACTCTTCTTCATCATGATCTATATTCTCATCTTTGTACCCACATTTATACAGAAATAATCTAGCAACTCCTCTCCTGCTTGATAACCTTCAAGTTCTTCATCACACTGCTGCTCATCATCTTCAGAATGCCTTTCTTCTTCCTTCACAACCTTCAATAACTACCCCTCCTTTCCTTGATTAAGTCTGGTAGTCAAATCAGTCTTGTTCAGTTCTAAAGCTGAATTTTCTTCAATATGAGACATATGTGCCCCATCTTCTTTTACATTACGATGCTTCTCTTTGTCACTGTTGTTGGGTCGGAATTAAGGTATGTTTTCACCCTATGATTACCTCGAATTGAGACACAATTTTAGGAATTCTTCCTCATATTAACAATAAAGAAAGAAAATATTTATGAAAATTAGGGCAATTGGGCTAACGACAAAAAGAACGTTTCTATAACAGAAATTTGACTTATTGTATCTCTGTATGCAGGAAGGCAAAGCAGCTATACCAATGATAAACGAAAGACAACCGGCAAACACAGACTCATGGAATCTCAGTAACTCCCAAAAACTGATAGAAGGAAAAAAGACAAATCCAAGCTCGAGAACCCAAACGAAAGCCACGCGCAATGGGCTTTCATTTGGAAAATACTATCTCATTGCGTGAAAATGCCTTTAAAAGGAGCAGGGACAAACTAGATAGGGATTCAAATAGGAATTTCTTTCTGTAATCAATGCATCAGGACAAAATTGTCCAACTGTACTGTTGGATTATCCCTGGATTTAATAAAGAGTTTTGATCTTTTGAACAATCATGTTTTGAGTTTTTCATTGTGTTAGAGCTTCTGGTGGTCCGAGCCCAACCCCTGGGAGTTTCCTCGCCAATTTCCATGTTGTGCGTTAGTTACAGAATCAATATCCAATTATCTGATGAGGTTGTAAATTACTTTTCTACTCAATAATGTTACAATTTTCTTTCCTCAGAGTAGTTTAACATTCATGCTTTCTGGCTTAGCGTAATCATTCATTTTTTCTATTTTATAATAATGCTCTCTTTCTGTTAGATGTTTCCATTTTCTTTCAATGCCTTTGCATTCGATTTAAGAATCATAGAATAATTACTGTTCAAATTTATTTATCTTTACAGATTAGATTGTTCTTTCAACGTAGTAAGGCGTCCAATTGTTGATTAATGTCAATTAGTCAAGTTGCAAAGAGAATTCCATTGCAAAATTGTATAAGTAATTGCTGATTCAGTTTATTCAGATTATTTTTCAATTCATTAAGGTTGTTGTTCAATTCATTAAGATTGATGTTCAATCCATCATTATGTTGTTCAATCATAGGTTTATCTCCCTCTGAACTAGAAAAAATAGTTAGCTGCATTCTACCAAGCCAATTCTCTTTAATTATTAAACTTCAAGAATTAGATAATCCTTTTCACAAGAAATATAGAGTAACTATCAATCGACCTCACTTGCATATATTGTTCCTACACTCTTGAAATAAGAAGACTTACCTCGGGTTGACAATTAAATGCTAAGCACTAAGGTTTCCTATAATAAGCCACCTCTATGAGACCAACACTTTGGTGCCGTTGCCAGGGAGGGTGTTAAGATTGATATCCTTTACTCATCTTTCTCCATTCCTGTGAAGAATTAGGTATTAAAAGCGAGAGGTAAGAACCTGTGTACCGTCAAGAAAAATGCTTGCTCTTTGGCCCGCTTCTCATCAAATCGTGCAAAGATTGGTAGAATAGGCACTCTTGTTTTATGAATAGGAAGAAAAAGATAGAAACAAATCGAAATCATCAGCAAAAATCCCCACAATCCAAAGGACTAGTGATCCTTGGAAGAACACCATATATAGACGAAATCATTAAGAAAGCTGAATCTCTGGCATCCATACGACCCAAAATTATTTCCATTCAAAGTCCTATCATACCCCTTCAAGCAGTAGCCTCACCACCTATAGCCCATGCCGAGATTCACTGTGAGAAAGAAGGATCTAAATGAAACCTTCAAACTGTCGATCATATAGGCACTGACCCTTCAAGAGAGGGAGGTTCTTTCAATTTACAGGAAGGGGAAGGAGAAACTAGCAGTGCAATACAAATAGAACAACTAGAGCCTAAATCCCCTAAAAGAGTGAGCGAGATAGAGATACTCGGTATCCCAGATCGGGGAAGCACAGTAAAGCCTCCTCTGCACTCACCTTCCAATCCCACCAAGATTACTCCTCCAGAACAGGAAATTCCCAAAGATTACTGGCACATTTTTAATCAAATGGAAAACAATCAAAACTAGAATTAGAAGCAGACATCAAAATTGAATATCCCATTGTTGATCGTGCTGTAAACACCCCAATGAAAGCCATTCTTTTGCACAAAATCCCCACCTTCCATGGGTTGACCACAGAAGATCCAGATGCATTCCTATTTTAATTCAATGTCTTATGTAGGGGGTATGACTACACCACTAACCCTCAGAAACTGAAACAATTTCCCTCTACATTAAAAGGAATAAAATTGTGTTGGTTCATGGGACTAGGTGGGGGGACCATAAATAACTGGGACCAAATGAAGAACATTTTCCTTAATAAATATCAAGACTACTGCCGGACCCGAGATCTAAAATATGAAATCTTCAATATGTCTACAAAAGACAATGAAACATTAGAAGAGTACGTAGAAATATTCCAATACAATTTAAAAAGGTCTCCATATACTACACTATCCAAAGACATCTTAAAAGCCACAATGATTAAAGGAATGAAGGAAGAATGGGTTGACACTCAACATAATGGGAAAAGGGGATATTTACCAGGAAGAATATGATGATATTATTCCCTTTTGTATTAGATGCTCTCGGGGTAGTGCGTGTAATCAACCAAATGGACGAGACTCAATAAAAAAATATCTTAAGCAGTCTAGTGGCAACATAACTAGAGCAAAGTTTGGTAATCTATTGGAAGATTTCAAAACTGACATCTTGGGTACTTTGACAACACAACTTGACATATTACAAGCCAAGCAGAAACAAGCTATATCATAGCACAACTTGGACGTCTTTTTCCCATGCTGTTGGAAGAAGCACAACCAAAGGGAATGCCCTTTAGAAATGATTCAGACCTGTGCCATCTACACTAAGGATCATACCATGGACCAATGTCCTTCACTCCCTGGGCTGAAATCAGTTTACAAGGAAGTAAAGGAGGAAACAGAACCAGTCTACCTAATGAATCAGTGTTACCAGGTATGCCTCAAGACCTACCTCGGTTCTTTTCTTCTCTACGGTTCAAGCAGAAAAACCTTGCAGCAGCTTGGCAGAATCAAAAAATAATTTCTACTTGGCCGAACCAGTCGTTCCCTATACCACCCTGGCCTACACAACCCTCATCAGGGAATAATTGGCCAAGCTTTCCTTGTTCTCCCCCTTATTGGAAAAATGTTCCATATCAAGCCCAGTGGCCAATCCTCCCTTCTCAAAACACTAATTGGAATTGGCAGCGACCCCTAGGAATGACCAACCTACCAATGGGAGCAGGGGCCCATAGTCAACCTACACTACCAACTCCATACCCAGTCTATCACAACCCACAGCCTGTCAGATGCCCTCAATTTCCAACCCAACCCAATCCTAATCCCAATAATAGACCAGTTCAACTAATTCAGATCATAGAAAATCCAAATCCTAGTGCTGAGCAGAAGCAATGCAACAAACTAAGGCTGAGATCAGGACGTACTATCTCACTACTAGAAGCCACGACTCCACCTCAGTTACGAGCTGGAACTTCAACAGAGCCTAGCCATGAAAATATAACGGGGATAGAGGTAGGGAAAGATAAAGAAACAATTGACCAATAGGGGCCTAAAGAACTTAGGATGCTTTCGCCTCCATTCCCTGAAAGCTTAACTCTGCCCAGACCGATAATCTCTCTAGATTTTGACATCCTACTGGAGTTGAGAAACCTTTGTATCAAAATTCATCTTCTCCAAGCCATACAAGAAATTCCCATCTATGCAAAGATAATTAAAGAGCTCTGTGGGAAAAAGCAAGTAAAAAAAACAAAGGCTGCGCCCAACGTTCATGTGGTAGGGACGCTATCTGATTTATTACTAGGTAAGGAACCACCCGTGAAATATGAAGACCCAGGAAATCCCACTGTGACTGCAAAAATCTCTGGCCACTCATTTCCAAACACATTGGTCGACTTAGGGGCAGCCATTAACATCCTAACAACAGGGGCCTATGAAAAAATTGGCATATCAACTTTAGAACCTACGGCTACACTGTTGGAACTCGCTGATAGGCCTGTTATCGGACCAGAAGGAATAGTGTAGGACATCTTGGTCTCTGTGGACTCATGGGAATATCCAGTTGATTTCTTAGTTATTAATCCAAAGAACAGGATGGATGGGCACCCATTGATTCTTGGGTGACCTTGGTTGGCCACATCCGACGCTTACATAGGTTACCGAACAGGCAACATGACTATCACTAGAGGCGATTCTATAAAAAATATCATTATTTATCTTCCTGCCACACCAAGCTTACCCAAAGTAAAAATTCACAAGCATCCATGTACATACTGGGAGCTAAACACTCGTCCACCTCTGACATTAGTGGAAGCTCTCAAATTTAAGGATCAAACTGAAGACAGTGTAATCAATAATTTTATGAGTCAGCCACCCACATCTGGAAATTTAAAATGCAAAATGCTGAAAATATTCCTTGAAGACAAAGCTCAAGAGGATCCTATGACAGACCTTGAGGATAAACATATTCCCACAACCGATGTATGTAAAATCATACCCATTGAGATTGAGCCAGGAAAGGTCCTGAATATTAATGGTAATTTGGATGATTACCAAAAGAAAAGGCTCCTAAAAGTTCTTTAGAAGTATCAAGGAGCATTCACTTGGGATTACCCAGACATGAAGGGTTTAGACCCTCAACTATGCACCCATCACATCTATACCGATAAGGAAGTCTATCCCATTAGACAACCTCAGCGAAGGCTAAACCCGCACTTAAAATATATTTTAAAAGAGGAGATGCAAAAGCTATTAGATGTAAATTTCATTTATCCTATTTCAGACAGCAAATGGGTCTCCCCTCTGGTATTCATCCCTAGAAATAATGGGAAATGGAGAATCTATGTGCATTACAAAGAATTGAATAAAGAAACACAGAAAGACCACTTCCCCCTCCCCTTCATTGACCAAGTCCTTGACACATTGGAAGGGAAACAATTCTTTTCCTTCCTTAACGGGTTTAGTGGTTACAATCAAATCCAGATAGCCCCCGAAGACCAAGATAAGAAAACCTTTACCTACCCATGGGGTACCTTTGCTTATAGAGTTTTACCATCTAGGTTATGTAATTCCCCAGCGAAATTTCAGAGAGCCATAATCAGTATTTTTTCTTACTTAATAAATGAGGGGCTTGAAATCTATATGGATGACTTCACACCATATGGTGAGGACTTTGATCAAGCATTAGAAATTCTAGAAAAGGTGTTGGAGCGATGTATTTCTACTCAATTATGTTTAAGAAATGAAAAATGTCACATGATGATAATTGAGGGAGTGATCTTAGGCTAATATATCTTTGTAGCTGGAATACAGGTAGATCCAGAAAAAATAGAAGTAATCCTTCTATTAGCCACACCTTGTACACAGAAATAGGTACGCAGTTTTTTGGGATATGCAGGATATTATCACAGATTTATAAATAATTTCTCACAAATAGCTTCACCTTTGTATGCATTAACTGGAAATGTTGAATTCCATTAGATTGATAAATGTGATGTCGCTTTTGCAGATTTAAAGAAACTAGTCTTGACAGCACCAATTCTACGAGAGCCTAATTGGAAACTTCCTTTTCACATCTCTTCATATGCATCCGACACAGAAATAAGGGAAGCCCTTGGCCAAGAAGAAGACAAAAAGCCTTATGTTATTTGTTATATCAGTAAAAACCTCACTCCTACCAAATTAAACTATACAATGACTGAAAAGGAGTTCCCAGCTGTCATTTATGCTATTAATAAATTTAGGCACTATATAACAGGCTATCAAGTACTCTTGTATACTGATCACTTGTCCATTATATATTTATCCAATAAACCAATCATGAATGGGAGAATAACTCGTTGGTTGCTGCTATTGCAGGAATTCGATATAACAATCAAAGATCATCCAAGAAAGAAGAGCGTGGTTGCAGACTTCCTGTCTAGGGTTCCAAAGATAGATGACACGCTAGCAGTTGATGATTAGTTCCCTTACAAACATCTGTTTCTTGTAGCAGTAAAAACACCATGGTATGTAGACGTGGTAAATTACTTAGCAGTAGGGAAGCTTCCCAGACATTTAACATCAAAATTAACAGAAATTGATTGTACAATGTATCACAAGTTTCTCCTGGATCGGTAGTACCTCTTCCGTAAAGGGGCCAACATGAACATACGCATATGCATCAGAGAGGATGAAGTCTATGAAATCTTATAAGCTTGTCACAATGAACCTTGTGGTGGCCATTTCTTAGAATGCAGAATGGGGAACAAAGTGTTACAATTAGGCTATTATTGGCCTACAATTTTCAAAGATGAAAAAAAATATGTCCAGCCTTTGATAGCTACCAAAGAATGGGCCACCCAGGCCAAGCTGATGAAATACCGCTACAACCACAATTAGTGGTAGAACCATTCGAACAATGGGCACTGGACTTCGTTGGACCATTCAACACACCATCAAAACAGAAAGCCTACATGTTGGTTGCCACAGATTACGTGATTAAATGGGTAGAAGAAATGGCCTTGTCAAGAGCCACGGAAGAATCAGTGATTAACTTTCTTTTTGAGTTTTTCATGCGATACGGTTTACCACGGGAAGTGATAACCGATGGAGGGGCACAATTTGTAGGTAATAAAATTATAGCCACCCTAAGGAATCACCATATCATCCATAGTGTTACGTCTCCTTACCACCTGCAGGAAAACGGGCAGGTCAAAAGAAACAACAAATTTCTGGAGGCAATTCTTACCAAAACTGTATCAGCACATCGCCAGGACTAGGCCACTAGATTACCAGAAGCCTTATGGGCTTATCATACAACCTAGCGAAACACCACTGGATATTCACCATATCAGCTAGTATTTGAGAGAGAACCTATCTTCCTTATTAAATTCGAAATTAAAACTCTAAGGACAACACAGGAAGTAGGGTTGGAATTAACAGAAGCTGAAGCTAGAAGACTCCAACAAATAAATGAATTCGACAAAATATGGCTAATAGCCCTACAACGCACAACGATCATCCAACAACAACGGGCTAAGTGGCATGACAACCTTATCAAGAAGAAGATATTTCAAAAAGGAGATTGGGCACTCCTCTATGACTCCATATTCCAAGATTTTCCAGGAAAATTACAAACAAGGTGGCTCGGTCCATACAAAATTCAAGAAGTACACAACAATGGCACACTCACCTTGACCACCATAGATGGGTCTGGTTCAACATTTCGAGTCAACGGGCACATATTATGCCTCTATCACAAGCCTCTTACAAAGGAATCTTTTTTCCAACAGGTATGAAACGATCCCACCATCCAAGTTGTGGCAGAAGGGGGTGATAACCCCACAACCTCATGTACATGAGAAGTTTTCTACCATCATTTGTATATAATGTATATAAGTTCCTTACTATTTATATTTTTTTTACTTTGTTGTACATTCTTCATACTTGCAATTGTATTCTTCTTTTTTTCCACTTGTATTGTTGTGTTTTATTTCTCCTATTGTTCAATCCAATTGAGCAACTATGAGTTTGCATTTTTATTTTTCTCATTGTTCAATCCTTGAACGGCTGATGTTTAATCCTAGAAAAACTGATGTTCATTCAATTGAACAACCGCTTTTTTTCATTTTATTTTTCTTGTTGTTCAATGCTTGAACAATTGTTGTTCAATCCTCGAATAGTTGTTGTTTAATCGGATTGAACAACCATATTTCTGTGTTTTTATTTTCCCCGATGTTCAATACTTGAGAAATTGTTTTTTAATTATTGAAAAATTGATGTTCAATTGGATTGAACAGTCGTGTCTTTGCATTTTTATTGTTGTTCAAATCCTTTAAACAACTGTTGTTCAATCCTATTGAACAACTACTGTTCAATCAGATTGAATAGTCACGAGTTTGCGTTTTTTTTTTTCTTGCTGTTCAAATCCTTTGGACAGCTGCTTTTCAATCCAATTGAACAACTGTTGTTCAATTATGTTGAACAGCCTTGTTTTACATTTTTATTTCCCCTTGTTGTTCAAAATTTCTGAACGAATGTTGTTCAATCCTATTGAACAACTGCTGTTCAAACTGAACAACCTTGTTTTTGCAGCCTATTATTTCCCTTATCAAACACCCTTTCCCTAATCCACACCCAAGCTATAAATGGCATCTCTAAATAGGGAATGATAGTCGAAGAAGAGAAGCAGTAAAATTACCAATATGATGATTCCTTGGCACTATAATCCCTAAACTGGGAGCTGACATTGTACATGCATGAAATGAAAGGCTAAGTCCTCCCCAGTTCAAATATGATATCATACAATACATGACCTTATGATGGTATACCTTTCTACACCATTCTAGTAGTATTTCCCTCAAATATGAAGAAATGAGAATAAGGAATATTAATTGTATTGGCATTCTTTTACTTCTCTCACCATCCCTAACTCTTAAGAAGTTAATGAACCTCCCTTCATGTATATAGAGCAACTATTATGTGTTCATGCAAATGTTTTTAAGAGGATAGTGGGTCTCATCACAAGCCAGCCTACCATGATCATAGTGATTTAACAAGTGACATTCCCACAATGGCCATCACAACAGGGCAATTACCTTCTCATTGCTTGAAGGATAGGAGGTCTCATCATGAGCTGGCCTGATCAGTCTATTACAATCCTAGTGAATGGCACTGTGACTATATGGCTATCACACTAGCAGAGTGACCTCCTTATAAATCAAAATGATATGTTTCAAAAAGAAGTACTGTGGTTACATGAAAATTTTTAAGAGAGGATAGGGGGTCTCATCATGAGCCCTCCTACCATGTTCATAAGAGCTTAGCAAGTGACATGTCTACAATGGCCACCACACCAGGGTAATGACCTTCTCAACTGCTTAAAGGACAAGAGGTCTCATCACGAGCCGAGTTGATCAATTTGCTACAGCTCTGGTGAGTGGCACTATGGTTATCTAGCTATCATACCAGCATGGTGATATCTCAAAACAATTGGCAGAATAACTATTATTACATAAGGATCCTGGCTCATTCTTTTGGGTTAAAATAGCAACCCTGTCGAGGCCATGGACGCCTACTGACAGCACTGGCTCTACTTATCATATGAGAGTAGGTTTCATCAATAGCCAATTACCCTTACATATAATTTATCTTCCATTCTTCTTCCATAAGCCATTACTGGAATTAGTTATCATTATAATCTACCACATGAATAACTATAACGGAGATATGCTTACATATTTGAACCTCAAGATGGCAGCACCAATCATTACCTATCTCAGTATTTCTTCCATCATACTTTTTCATTGAATGCTCTCTCCCTTTCTGGTCACTTCCGCACGAGATGCAATTATGGCAAAACTTCCAAATCTAAACTTTACACTGCATATGCTCATAATTACTTAATCCCATGAAACTTGTAAGCCGTGACCTCCTCTTTCACATACAGGCCATTATTATCAAATCCTGACATTCCCCAATTCGCATTCATGATTGGCCAAATCCCTCTTGTACTTGAGGATGTGAGTGCCCTTACTTTGATGGAGGGGGTGTAATTAGTCATAAATTGCAAGCATGTGAAATTTCTGCACAAATCCCGTTAGGCACACCGATAAGACCGGAGGAGCATTACAATTAAGGCATGAAGTTACCTGCACAGAACCACAATCTCTCTTTCTCTTGCATACATCATTCATTCGAAACAACAGATCTGAAAGAGAATACAATCGGAGGAAGAGGCCTAGGAAAACACACCAGTTATGGGAGGAAATTCTCTTCAGAATGAACCTTCGAACTTCCCGATTTCAAATGGAGCTAGCACCATCCTCCACCAAGCCAGCTGGCTGACATATATACACCCATTATAAGGATTTGATACAGAAGTAGCAATTGGGTTTCTATAAAACCTGCAAGAAGGAAAAACCAGAATCAATACTAGTACATTTGGTCAAAAATTTGACACTTTAGTTCCGACACTTTTGTCGAATTGTCGGAAATTTCCCCAATTTTTATCAATTTTTCAAATCCCGCCAACAACTGTCGCTATACTGACGTTTAGGGACATCATCGCTTTTGTGACGTTTATGAATGTCATCGGAAATGCAACGTTCTAAACTATGCATCGGTATTACAATGTTTTTGGGACACAATGTTGAAAATGTGACGTTTCTAGAATATGCATTGGTATTGCGACGATTTGGAGAAAATGTTGGAAATGCGACGTTTATAAACTATGCATTGGCCTTGCGACATTTTTCTCCAAACCATCACAATACCGACGCATATTTTAGAAACGTCCCATTTCCAAGGTTTCTAAAATATGCGTCAGTATTGTGACGGTTTGGAGCAAATGTTGTTAATTCATTAATAGTTCATTCAAACATTTTTGTATATAGTTTTAAATTATTTCTATGTAATAATATATATAACAAATTATGTATCTAAAAATACTCCATATTGTTTAAACTATAATTTAAACACATACATATAATTAGCTCAAATTTTAATTTAAAATGCAAATTATATTAATATAATTTCACATTTAAATATATTTTTTCTCATTAATATATAAATATAAATTTATTTTTACATATAATGTTATAATATAGTTTCAAAATAAACATCAAATTAATAATTTCACATTCAAATATATTTTTTAAATAGAGTTTTAACTTACTTTTATATATAAATATAAAATAGAATAAAAATTTTGAAAAATAAATATCTAAAATTATTATAGAATTCACAGTGCATTTCAAATATATTAAAAATTATATTTTAAATATATTTTTTTATATATTTTTGAAATAAGTTATTAGATTGGTGAATAAAATTAATTACATTTGAATTTTATCTAATTTATTTTTTGGTAAATTAATTTCATGAGGTTCACAAATCTCAAGTCAAATTTAAACCAGCTAAACAAAAACTCTAATAATTTCATGAAAATCATCTAAAAAAATATTGAAATATCAAACTTGACAGTAGACCAATTTTGGTTAAGTTAGTTTTATGAGGACCATGCTGGAAGTTATGTTGTTAATTTACATAAAACACCACTTTTTTTTAATAATATTTTTAGTTTCTACTATTTTGTCTTTATCTTCACGATTCTAATATGTTAAGTTTTTTTTTTTATACCACATACATTTAAATTATATAAATTTATACATTTATAAAGAGTTATAATAGAATCATAATAGTTCAATAAAATATAAAAGTTAAATAGTTGGGTGGCGGGAGGGGGAGGGGGACAGATTCTCCTAAATACTGATGGAATATGAAAAATAAAGTACTTATGGGGGCTAGTCCAAAGAATGAACAATCTCACATAAATGTATGGGCTTCTTCCAGGTCTCCAATTGGCTAATGATCGAGATGTCTCTAAGTTAGTGATCTTGGGGGATTCCCTTATTACTATTCAACACCTTCAAAAAGGTTTTCTCCTGAAGAACAAAAATTTATCACTCCTCCTTAGAAAAATCAATAGTACCCTAAAATAATTCTCTCAAAAGGCTTATTACCACATTTTAAGAAGCCAAAACAAAGAGGCGTATACACAAACGAATCAAGCCTTACTTCTTGAAGGAAGTGGGTTAGTATGAGATCAATGACATGTCAGGTTGGAAAGATATTCCATGAATAATTCCACTCAATATAATTGTACCTCTCTCTTGTTTTTCTAGTTCGATATATGCACCATGAGAATTGTTTTTTGAATATTTCCAAAGTCCTCCTTTATATGCCCCCCGTGTCTCCTCCTATATATGCACATATGTGCATCACGCATAACATTTGGCGTCAGGATCTCATCATTAGGGTTGAGGTGGTGGTTTGTGGGGGTGTTGGCCACGCGGCCATTTACCCCTCACATCTAGAGTCTTATGAAGTTGGACAACCCTTAATTCCCTCCTTTGCCTTCATACCAAGTTCATTGATGGATACAGGGTGGGGAGAGTTAATGAATTTCATTGTTGATTCGATCCCTTGGGCATGGAAGTTCACTAGTCTAAAGATGGAATTCATGGTTAGTGTTACTATGATAAGGCAAAAAGTATCATTTCAAGGGTGTGCCCTTGAGAGTTAAGACAACCCTTCTACTAGTTGGTGGGATCTCCACACCTTTGTAAACTCCATCGATGCTAAGAATTCTTTCAATCTTATGTGTCTCTTGCTCGATGTTGTGAACGTTGTCTCGCTCATCTCATTCAAAGCAAAAACATGGGGAATTCTCTTTTCTTTTCTTGGCTCAATTTCCATCTATGCAGTAAGAAGTCGGGAATATTTCCCCTCCAAGTTGTCAATGGATTTTTGTAAATCTCAAGAAGTCAAGTTGGAATTTTTTCCAATGGGTGTTGAATTTCTCATCTTTGAATTTCAAGCTTCTTCACCACCCTATGCGCATCCTACAACCTTTTCCATGGAAATAGGTGTTACTATGTTGAGGGAACCATCACTGGTGTAGCTTCATGCATCCCAAGTCTTGCACAATTTTCATACGCACAATTTCCCCTACATAAATACTAACTTCTTTGGTACCTTTAGTTCTATTCTACTTTTTTTCTTAGTTGGACAACTCCCTCCCTTTCTTCCAGCTTCTCTCTTTCCATGTTTCGATAAATTTTGGGTCTCCTCCTTCTGCAAGAAGCTCCCCTAGCTCAAACCTCTTCCCCTCTATTTCCAAGCTCTTTTGGCTCCCTATTTGTGGTATCAAATCACACTTTGTATCTAATTTTTTGTTCCAACACTCGATTTCTGTCCCTTATGGGGAACAAAGACTATTATTCTTCTGCCTCAAGTTGCACAAGACAGTACAATTTTATGTCCACATCCCCATTATTTCCATTTAGACCAATATTAATGCATAACTTTTCAATCATAATCTAATATTAAATTTCGTTATTACTTTTCAAACACTCCTTAAGTACCTCTTATCCACATCAAAATGGCATAGGTAAGAAAAAGGTCTAAAATAAATTAGACTCGACATAATAAAAACAATATGCAAAAACTATAGTTATAGCTTACATACCCTTTCCCAGGCCAACATTATATAAATCTACTTCACTAGGATGAACATTATAAACTAAGGCTTCACGTATGCATCCACCAAATTTGTCACATCAATGTAGTCCCTAATACATATTGTACCTTCAAGAGTATCGTGATCGCACGAGTTCCCTGTGCACGTTTGTGCATCCCATTTTCTAGTTTCTCCCTTGTGCCTTTGTTCAATCATGCGCATCGTGTCGCGCCGTGTGAGGGCACCCGCTCAAACACGTTAGGGTCGGGTCTTTTCGTTTGAGGGTGGCCATATAAAATTTACTAAGTTGTGACTGCAGGGGTGCCTTGTGCATGTTCCCGAGGCTCGTTTGTCATTTTCTCCCTTGTGCCTTCATTCAATCGGGCACGCCGTGTGAGGGCACCCGCTCAAACGCATTCGGGGTGAGTCAGGTTATTTCGTTTGAGGGCAATCGTATGAAATTTGCCAAGTTGTGACCGCACAGGTGCCTTTTGGACGTTCGTGTAGCTCATTTTCCGTTTTCTCCCTTATCCCTTTGTTCGGTCGTGCACCCTATGTCGAGCCATGTGAGGGCGCCCGCCCAAACGTGTTCAAGTCATTTTTTTTCATTTGAGGGCGTCTGTATAAAATTTTGCTAAGTTGTGACCACACAAGTGCCTTGTGCACATTCGTGCGGCCCGTTTGGAATTTTCTCCCTTGTGCCTTCGTTCGGTCGGGCGCGCTGTGTCATTTTGTTTGAGGGTACCCATCCAAACCTGTTCAGGTCAGGTCATTTCAGTTGAGGGTGTCTGCCCAAACACATTTGGGTCGGGTTGTTTCAGTTGAGGGCGCCCACCCAAACGTGTTTGGGCCAGGTCGTTGTAGTTGAGGGTGCCCGTATCAAATTTTCTAAGTTATGAATGCACGGGTGCCCTATGCACATTCGTGTGGCATGTTTCCTAGTTGCTCCCTTGTGCCTTCGTTCGGTCATGCACATCGTGTCGCGTCATGTGAGGGCACCCACCCAAAACGCGTTTGGGTCGGGTCATTTCCTTTGAGGGCAGCGGTGTCAAATTTTCTAAGGTGTGACCGTAGGGGTACCTTGTGCACGTTCGTGTGGCTCGTTTTCCATTTTCCCCCTTGTGCCTTCATTCGGTCGAGCACGTCATGTGAGGGTGCCTGCCCAAACGCGTTTGGGTCGGCTCAGGTTGTTTTTTTTAAGGACGGTTGTATCAAATTTGCTAAGTTGTGACCACACAGGTGCCTTTTGCACATTTGTGCAGCCCGTTTTCCATTTTCTCCCTTGTGCCTTCGTTCGGTCGTGCATGTCGTGTGAGGGCGCCCACCCAAACATGTTCAGGTTGGGTCAATTCGTTTGAGGGCGACCGTACCAAATTTGCTAAGTTGTGACCGAATGGATGCCTTGTGCACATTCATGCAGCCCATTTGATTTTTGCTCCCTTATGCCTTTGTTCGGTTGGGCACACCATGTGAGGGCGCCCACCCAAACGCGTTTAGGTCAGGTCAGGTCATTTCATTTGAGGGTGGTTGTATCAAATTTTCTAAGTTGTGATCACACGGGTGCCTTTTGCACATTTGTGTGGCCCATTTTCTCCCTTGTGCCTTTGTTCGGTCTTGCACACCATTTTGCACTGTGTGAGGGCGCCTGCCCAAACACATTCGGGTTGGGTCATTTCGTTTGAGGGCGGCTGTATTAAAATTTCTAAGTTGTGACCACACGGGTGCCTTATGCACATTCCTGCGACCCATTTATCGTTTGCTCCCTTGTGCCTTCGTTAGGTCGGGCACGCCATGTCGTTCTGTTTGAGGGCGCTCGCCCAAACCCATTCGAGTCTGGTCATTTCAGTTGAGTGCGCTTGCCCAAACGCGTTCGGGTCGGGCCCCCTGAGCCCCTAATCCCTAATCCCTTAACTACTAACTCATTATTTGACCCCTAACCCCTAAATGCACCTAAATCATTCATTTCCTTGCTACTTATCAGGTTCTTACTTCTTTCTAATTAACTATATACTCAGATCATGAATGTGAGAAGGTTGTTTTCGGATTATATTATTATTGTATCAACAGTGTAATTATTTTTGATTTGTTATATCTTTCTAGTAAAGAACCTCATATTCGGAAATATTTTCTTGTCATTTTCAAAATTGACTGCTTCATTGAGCACAACATGCAGCTTATCTAATACTTTATTGAAGCTAAGAGCTCCATCTCTGGCGAAAGCTACTTTTTGGCTGACTCCACTGCTTTTGATCTCAATTTTGCCAATTTCTTCCTTCCCTCATATGATACCTGAGCCTTTGCCTTTCTCTTCCCTTCTAATTCCATAATAGTGTCATAGTGATGCCAGCCAACTTCTTTTGAAAGCCTTCCTAGCAGACAATACTTGTGGCCTGACTGAAGCCTCAACACTTTCATAGCATCAGGAATGACCATTCTCTTCTTTCAGTCATATGGTGGGGGAACCCCTTCAAAAGACCTTAGCCTAGAAAGTGCTGCAGCACCATGCTTGGTTTTGTGTGGAATCATTCCTCTAATTGTCTAGTAGTCAAATCCTTCTCTTACTTTATTGTCATTTGCCCATACCTAACCAATGAGAGCATAAGAGCACCTACTTCTATAAAAGCACCTATAACTTCTCTTAGTTTATTGTTATTTTCCCATAACTAACCAATGAGAACACAAGAACACCTATTTATATAAAAGCAACAATAATACTTTTGTGGGTTTCACTAATATCCCTTTACTTAGTGTGTGCACAGTAGCCTAGATCCTAAAGTGATTCTCATACAATGATAATCCACTTGGTGTATTTGTACTTAAAAAACTATGCATGGATAGATGTCCCATTTATGGCCAAGTTCCACCAAAATGGTTCCCCCTACCTACCTAGTAACTACATTACATTTATTTCATGACAAGACTACCCTGCAACCCACCAAATTTCTATCATATCCTTGACGTTAACAACAATTTGTTGTTCAAGATATAGCTAAGTTGGAAAAAACTTAGCTCTAGAGCTTAGGATATTTTTCCACCTGTAATGTTTATAAACCAATAGATATAAAATTTCTAAATCATGTGGGAGCCCTTTAAGTATCATCTTTCCTATATTGACTCCGTATTAAAAATCATGGAAAATGTCCATAGACTAAACCAAAAATTTCATTGAAAATAATCATTCATACCATAACATTACTACTTTCCTTTTAACCACATAAAACTTGTTTTTAAGTTACCATAATTCATCTTTAATATTACATAATTAGATTAAAAAATAAACCAAAATCCCTAGTTTATGAAATAAAAATTCAACAATTTTATATAATTAATAATTTAAATAAATGTCTTAGATATAACCTCATTAATAATTATTTATAATCAACAATACCACTTATTTACCCAAACCCTTATTAACCCCAAGAAAAGTCTCACACATTTTATTTAATGGAATTTGAGTGGCCTTAAAAACAAACACATATTTCATTCAAAATGTCAAAAAATTTCAAATATAAAAAGTTTTAATTTCCCTCGTTCATTTCCCTCCGGTTGCATGGTTTGTCCGGGGAAGGAGGGAGGATGAGGCCATACTATCGTCGATTTTGAGGAAGGATGCAGCCATACTATTGCAGGTTTGGAGGAAGGATGTAACCATATCGTCGCAGGTTTGGAGGAAGGATGCAGTAAGTAAAGAAATTGATCCCGAGTGCCTATTGCAAGTCTGCTCTAATACATTTTGTTGAAGTCTGGTGATTTATTTCCTTCTATAGAAATAATCTGTTTTGATACATCGGATCCCAATTGCCTTTCGTCCGATGATCAACAATAATTATCATAATAGTCTTGTGCCTTGTATATAGACATCAATACCTGCCCCACGGATTCAAAGGCCCTTCATTCCGCCCCAGAGTAGTGGGATTTTGAGAAGTAAAAGTCAAGGAAAAGTGGTGAACTCTGAAGAACATGTCGTCAAATGCCCCAGACAAGGTAATCCATGTATTCATTCAATAGTCCCACTAAAATTTTTATTGCTGTTATGAATTGCCCTAAATATGCAGTTCTTTTCATTAAGTTTCTGTGTTTATCCAATGATAACGCAATGCCCTTTAGGTTTCTTTGGTTATTTGTTTGCCCATTTGGTTTTGTTACTTTCTACTTCTACCCATTTGGTTATGGTGCATTTTATTAGCTATGAGAATTTTTGGTTGGCTTCTGCGGCAATGGCTATTGGGTTTCTATATGTTTTGGTTTGTTGATATGCCCATTTCGTTATTTTGTCTATGTTATTCTAAGAAGTTATTGTTTCCATTTGCGGGAATGGTTGTTTGGTTTCTCTTTGTTTTAGTTTGCTGATATGCCCATTTGGTTAATCTTTCACATGTAACTGAGAAGTTTTGGTTTGCATCATGCAACAATTCATATCTAGTTTCAATGTGCTTACGTTAGCTGATATGCTCTTTTGGTTACTTTTCCCTTATATTTTCGAGAAGTTTTAGTTTGCATCTGTAGCAATGACTATTTGGTTTCGATGTGTTTTAGTTTACCCATAGGGTTTTGATGTTTTTTTTTTTTGGCATTTTCTCTAATCAACTCTGGAGTGTCTGGTTTCCCTAATGGAGAACATGGAGTTGGTCCCAGGTACCAATACTTCTTCCTTGACTGATTTTATGGTTATTCCTGTCCTCCCAAAACTTATACCAAGTGAAGAAGTAGACAAGGATTTTTGCATAAATCTTGGGCCTCTCGTGGCTATAGGGAGGCCTGATTCTAGAGGAAAAGAAGGGGCTCCGATACAACTTCTTGCTAATCATTTCCTTTTTCAATTCGAGCCTTCATAGCAAATCTTCCACTATGACATGGATATTTCTCCACAGCCATCCAAGGAGGTGGCTAGGTGTCTGAAACACAAATTAGTTCAATATAATTATGTTCTTCTATCCAATGCTCTCCCTGCTTTTGATGGTCGAAAGAGCTTATATAGTGCTGCTCAATTTCGGAAGGAGAAAATGGAATTTATTGTTTCTTTTCCTATAAAATCTACCAAAAGCCTTTTTTCCTTTAATGCTAGAGGGCATCAATTACCTGGTTTTGATTGTCAAGGAGGAGCCAGTAGCATAGATGAGAAATTGTTTGAGGTAAGCCTTAAGATTGCTTCAAAGCTTGATGGGAAGGGCTTAGAAGAGTTTCTGAAGAACAAAAACTCTTAGCTCATGGATCATTAGTCTATTGTGGTTCTTTTTCATCCTTTCAGCTCAAATGAGCAATGATTGATAATTAATATAAACAAATGATCATTATGTTGTGTATGATGCAGTCATCCCAGAGCAGGGAATTTGTTTTGGGCAATTTACTTTTACATCACAATCATAATTAATAAGCATTATTGAAGGAAATTCCATTGAAATATAGTCACTGAGAAGTGATCTCTTTGGAATTCATGAGGTAACACAAAGAGATCCTGAAATCATCAACCCTTTCTGTCAAACTGATAACCCTACATAAAAAATAATGCTGAAACTATTTGTGGAAAATAATCTCAATCAATGAAGTCATGCCCGACCAAACTTTATTTCAGAAGAAAACTTGCTTTTCTTGTACTACTAAAGGGATTTGAATTTCGCATCCCTTATTTCTAGGCACTTCCAGTTAAAACTGGCTGTGATTTGGCGGAATGACTTGACCTTTCATGAAATACTCTAAAGTGGAGCTTAAGAACATCTATTTTTTCCTAGGATGCATAAAAAATGTAGAGAAACCACAAGAAAAAGTTATATTCATTGATTTCATGACTGGTATCAACGTACAATATTTCAATTGATTTTTTTCATAATTCTTAAGGGTAAACCTGTAAGCATAGTAAATGAAGATGTGATAAGAAGAAGTATCCATATCGTGAATCCTTTAGCTCTGTGAATGAAAACTGAAGTTGTTGTGCATGGCTGATTACAAGATACATAACACAACCACTTAATTGGCATTTTGTTTGGTTAACCAAGAGAGAATATGAAAACCTCATCCCCATTGTACCATTGATCCATATACTTGTTGAGATAGTTTGTGCTTCCACTCGCATGTTATTGTCATGTGGTAGGAGCTTCCCTATTGGCTAAGACTGTTGAGTGTAGGACATACCAAGTGGCGACCAGTCAAAACATTGACCCGCTAGTCTCTCACCTGCCTTCATTGGCATTTGTAAATGGTTAAAAGTCATAATATTTCATCGAAATTATAATGGATTTTATTTCAATAAATTTCGTGAGTTAAAGAAATAGTTATTGTGTGTGAATCTCATGTCTCTATAATCAATGGGTGTGGATGGAGCGAAGCAAGGATGTGAAGAGGAGATGCACTGCTGAATTTGATTTTTTATTTTTGTAAACCAAGTGTGTGGCGTTAGCCTTGTAAGTAATATTTTCTTATGAAGGAAAAACAGTGTCACGGGTGTGGTGGGGAGGCCGAAGATACTAACACAACATTGGCTGCCAATATTTTTTTTCTTTGTGGTTTTCTACATTTGCTCATTATGGCCTTTGTGATGTTTCCGATAGGTTTGTGCAAGAAAATATTTAATAAAATCAAAATTAAGGTAATGAGGTTTACCTTTAAAGTAAGGCTTTTCTCAAATTAGCCTTGAGGTTTGCCTTTGAAATTCAGTGAACCCAACAAATTTCCTTTTTTATTTATTTGAGATTTGGTGTGTATATACAGATAGATAGATAGATATTCAATATTTTGAAATTTATATATAGAAAAAGGTAATGCCAAAATTTATCCAAATTTCATGGTCGCTAAATCTGAACTCAAAACTGAGCCATGCGATAGAGGCAGCAAGAGTGTCAAAATTCATGGTTCTATGAGGCATATTTGTGGAAGAAAGAAAGAACTGTCAGTTCTGGAACATGATGTTTTGCAGGTTCTGAGCCCAGATGCAGGATACGGAAATATTTCCACTTACATTTCATTTAGAAATGATTGGGATATGAGATACACTAATCTGTCAGAGTTTCTTGTCTAAATGAAGTTATAAAACAATGCTAGACAAACATACAACCTGACATGCTAAGACAGGTTCTTGTTTATAAACATTGACCAAAACCTTTTACTAAATGCTCTCTCTCTCTCTCTGTTGGGGAGGAGGGTGGGAACATGGCATTGATTTTCTTTCCCTATCAATATTTCCATATTAATTTGCTATGTACAGAACAAGAGATACTTTCACTTTTTTTTTCAAATTTTTATACCCTGACCTCCAATTACGGCATTATAATATAATAAATATAAAAGGGTAACAGGGCTACCAACTCCGTCATATGCAAAGTCTGTAGTTTCACATGCTTATATGCTTTCATTTATATCAACACTACCAATAATCTCCACAGGAACACAATCCATCTCTAAAATGGTGGAAGCAAATTGTATCCCTCACAATAAGTTCTTGTTCAACAATATTGGACATAAATTTAATGGCCATATGGAAGTCAGCACATACACAGAGGTTCTTGGTAATCTGTATAGGTGTCCTAGAGCTTGTGCTAATAAGCCCAAATGCAATGGCCAGCTTCTCACTATGGGTAGAAACAACATCTTCCTTCTCTTCTTCCTCAACATTATGAAGCACAAAACTCCTGTTAGGAATATACCCTGGATATTTCATCTCCCCAGCCAATAAATCCACCATTGAATCCATCCGCTCTGATTGTTTGTGTGATTTGTCTCCAACAACAAATGAATGGACTCCGTTATTGACCTCGATCCAACTACATTCTGGGCTCTTTTTCAATTTAGTGTCCTTAATCAATGCTCTCACCTTCATAACTTCATCCCATCTTCCAACCATAGCATATATGTTTGACAACAGTACATAGTTTGCATCATTATCAGGCTCTAATTTAATAAGATGTTTTGCAACATATTTTCCTAGCTTAATATTGTGATGAATTCTGTAGGCACCAAGCAGTGCCCCACACACACCAGCATCAGGTTCTATTGGAATTTTCTTGATAAAGGTGAGTGCCTCTTTCATGTGCCCAGCTCGACCAAGAAGATCAACTATGCAAGCACAGTGCTCTAGGGTAGGTGCAATGCCATAATCTTGACTCATGCATTCGAAGTATTGAAGGCCCTCATCCACCAAGCCTGCACGACTGCATGCAGATAAGATACTAATGAAGGTGACATGGTCTGGCTTTATTCCTACCTATTGCATATGGGTGAAAATTTCAGTTAAAAACCACTCCTAATAATATAATCATGCATCCACTTACCTTGTTGTAGATCTGCTAAATGGGCACATGCTGATAACACACTAACCATGGTAATTACATTGGGTTGATGTCTTCCAGCTGCATTTGCTGAAAAATACTTAAAGCTTCATTGGAAAATCCGTTCTGGGCTAACCCAGAAATCATTGCACTCCATGAAACCACATCCCTTTTAGACATTTTGTCAAAGACTTGGCATGCTGCTTCTACACAGCCGCACTTGGAGTACATGTCAACCAGGGCAGTGCACACATAAACATCAGACTCAAATCAATTTCTGATGATATCATGATGAATCTCTTTTCCCTCTTGTAGAGCTAATAGAAAAACACATGCCTTGAGCACAATAGGAAAGGTGAAATTGTCTAGCTTTATCCCTTCTTGTTTCATTTCATAATACAGCCTTAGGACCTCCTCACATAGCCCTTTCCTGGCATATTCTCTGATGATGGAATTCCATATAATCACACCTCATTCGTGTATTTTTTCAAACACAAGTTTGAATCCTAAAAACAAATTTTCCTCAAATCCATTTATCAAGATGTGGGCATGAACTTGTTTGCTCTCTGATAGTGCACGAATATCTACACAAGCTTGTAAAAGAGTAGCATAAGTATCGGGATCAATTGGTAGACCTCGATGGATTATTTCATGTAAAATGCTCAATGTTTCCTCCAATGAACCATTCTTGCATTTGCTGCGGAGGTTGTTCGTAGTGTTTAGTGTTGGTTTAGGAACAGAGGATGAGAATGTTAACAATGGCAGGAGTGAGAATATTGGCATGCACTGTATAGATGTAAGTCTTGGATTTCTCTGTAAGAAACCCATATAACATGTTTACTCCAAAATCATGATAACTTAGAAAATATTGTGCATTTTCTGCTTGAGAAATCTTGAGCGAAACTAAAACTCAAGAAGGCAGGATTTATCTAAATAATTTTTTTTAAAAAGATTTTTTAGTTTATGTCGAAAGAGCAGTGTTTAGGTTTCATCTAAAGAGAAAAATTTTGTTTTCATCGGAAGAGCGACGGTATAAACGTAGGAAGAGAGTTTCTATATCCGTTGGAAGAGTGATGCTAAAGCCGTCAGAAGAGCGACGCTTTAAACATTAGAAGAACTAACGTCAGAATTGTGACATTATTTTGAAAACCTGATAAATGTCGGAAGACGGACAATTATGGCTCGTCGGAAGACCGACAGTTATGGATCGTTATGGAACATCGGAAGACAGATATTTATGGATCGTCGGAAGACCGACGATTTAACTGATGTCGAATTAGCGATGATTTTGATAACAATGATAGAACAACGGTTTGCCTAACGTCAGAATAGTGACGCCTTTGATGACATCGGAATAGCAACGATTTGGATAACGTTGGAAGAGCGACGGACGTCTGGAAACGTCAGAAAATGTTTCGCTCTTCCGACACTTTATTGAAGTGTCAGAATTGCGACGTAATGGCTAACCACATTTTTCCCCACCTCATAGTGTCACTCTTAGGAAACCTGTGTGTCTAAATAGCGACGATTTGGCCATCATAAATTGGGCCAAATGTGCTAGTGCAAGGGTCACGTTATACCAGTCATAGAGGAAATTATTGCTGAAGTCTCTGGGATACCAGCGGAAGGAGAAATATGGAAAGAGAAACATCTCCTCCTGCGAGAGGCACTTGTAGCATATCAGGATCCGAAGGAACAATTGAAGCTTATACACAAACTGGGCAAAAAATTACAGAAGAGGATGAGACCGAAATAGAGGAAGCCCCTGCCTATGCCCACATGGTAGAGAAAGTTGTTAATCAAAAAATTCATAATGAATTGGTGCAAACATAGCATAAGCTAGTACAGTGTAGGAAGGAGTTGGTGCCAGCACAAGAATATCAAGAAAGACTAAAGAAATTCACAGACCTCTCCTCCACAGAAGACGAAACATTTGCCTAGCTCAGAGGAATAGGAAAAGGTAAAAAGGGCACAAAACCAGGTGGAGCAAGACAAGAAAAAAATCACTACGATTTTTTCTCTGTATTATGATGTACTAACATGCAGGGCACCAACCACCAACTGTGCCCTGTTCTTAATAGAATGATATTTACTGCTGAAATTCAAGGTCGTTAGGGTAGGGAAGTCCACAACTTTTAGAACCATAGACAAGTTTGTCCACTACTGCAATGATCAAGATGAACAGATCCAATGCCTCCTATGTGAACTTTACATGCACAATTTATTTCTGGAAGAGGACACGGACAACAATCCTCGTCCCTTTATAGGAGATGTTCAGCTCCAAGCCTTCCTCTCATTTGCTAAGAACCAGATTAGGTGGGCCAAAGCCTATAACATCTTCCAAAAGAGAGAACATGGCCGAGACCTGTGGGTCATAGGAGAACCTAAAAAACCCCTGCAGCTATTTATCCAACACAAGAACTTCATGGGAAGGCAAGGTGTAAGGACCATGCTGGGACCCATTCATAAAGACATTATAGAAAATAGACAGGAATACTTTGAAGGAATTCGAGAAGCAGCGTTGGAAGCAGCTAAACAAATATGGATGGCCTCCACAAACAATGTAAAGAATAGGGAGCCATTTGGCTACAGAAATTTCAAGGCTGCCACCTCCAGATTCCTCTCATATAGTAACATGGTCTTTAGCATGGGTCCTGCATGGTTAGAATGTAGATATAGATGCCCTCTTATCCGATATCCTCATGAGGTATATAATCATGACTATGAATTGCTAGAAGGGCACACAAGCACTGCCTTTACAATAATTAGACAAAAACAGGGTTTCAAAGCATACAAGGAAAAGGTCTACCCTCCCTACTCCCTAACACAGTTGCATCTCAATCATCTGTTTGCATGAGGACCTGCAACTAGGTAAGTGTTGGAAATATTGTCATTGATGGCAAAGGAGCACAAAGGAGCAGCACCAAGACAAGGGAGCAAATCAGACTCAGATGGAATTGTTGCAGAGATGTCACATAGGGTTTAATGTATTAGTGGGTTGCGGCTGCCCATTTGGGGTTTTTACTGTAATATAAAACGATGGATAAGAACCACAGAAATTGAATATAGAGGTTAAAACATGCGTGGAATGAATGCAAGAGAGGGTATGAAGACTAGTTGATATCGTGAAAGTAGAATGATGGAGTAAAGGAGAATTCATAGTGCAGTGAAATGAATCGATGGTTTGTTTGAACAAGTATATGGAGGAGGTGTAATGAAAGAAATTAGATGTGGAATTAGGAGTCAACGGCGCAGTGGAACCATGAGTAGCATCACAATGAATAGCGAAGGCAGTTTCGGAAAACAACAGATGGTTTTCATGTAGCCTTCGAGTGGTAAGTGGATTTATTGAAATCGAACGTGATCAAATAAGACTGTGACAGGTCACAGGCACGAAACCACCAGTTTCACATGACTTTTGAGCGATAATTCACCGGTTTTAATTGAACGCAATAGCCATTTGATCATCAAAAATTGAGATCTGACGGTGTTCACACCCGAAGTTGTGCAGGGGTTAACAAAGGTGTGGACCCAATGGTGTTCAAAAGGCTCATTAAATGCTATGAATCTTGGAATGCGATATCCGTTGGATATACGCATAAATCGGTTCTAGAGTGCAATGAATTATCACCATTATATTTGATGAAAAGTGGAAGGGATCAATGGTAGTCATTTAATTAGAGATGCGGCATCAGTATACGTGCAAGACTAGCGGAAAGATAAACCTTTACAAATGTTTTATATATTAAAGGTTATATTATTATAGAGCGGAATGATAAAAGGTGTGGGACCAGAAAAGCCAGCAGCAAAGGCTAAACCTCGTGCAGATCATATGAGCGCGGTTAACGTTGATCTAGGATCAATAGTACCGTAGGGGCACAAACAATCCAATGATTAACTTAAGGGGTGCCTCCGTAGTTGACCCACCCATCGGTCGTTGATCGTAGATCGACGATTGTCATTCACTGTGGTAGCACAATCCCGATGATGATTCTATACCAAGGAGTGCCTCCGTAGTGCTGAGAACTGGGACCCGCTTTCCTAAATTCAAAAAGAACAGTGGTGGACTGGCGTAATGAATGGATAAGATTAAAGGAGATAGACGGTAGAGATTATATCAGACATTGCAAGCGAATGCGATAGCCACTGGATGGATGCAAAGGTGCGATGCGATGTGGCAATACAAAGGGACACGTGGCGGCACAGCGCTATAGTGCACATCGACGATGCAAAGTCCATCGCATACCGTGAAGTGGTGAGGCGATGCGATGTGATCACATATCGCAATCGAAGCAAGAGAGAAATCACACAAACATAGTTGTCACAAAAAATGAGAAGTGTGATATGATGATGTGGTGATGACGTGGCAAGTGACATGGTAGCTGACATGGACTGGACCCCACAAATCACAAATAAATGAAAATGACATGGCAAGATGACATGGTAGTGATGTGGCGATAACATGAAGGTGACGTGGCACGATGACATGGATATGACGTGGACCTGGCCCACGTATCGCAAATCGTAAGATCGAAAGGGTGAAGATCGTAAGAGCAAGGTTGAATCGCCGAAATGCGAAATGCGATAAGAGTTCCAGTGTGATGCAACTTTAAAGAAAAAGTTTAAAGGATTTCAAATCCGAAGGTATAAGGTTTCCCTTTGAGAAATTGCATCGGCGGTTGGAAGAGCTATGCATAGCAAGAAACACATGGGAACGCCGAAATGCAAAGTAGCGATAGAGTCAAGTGGGACTCATCGCATATCGCATATCGCAATCAGCGATGCTTATGTGATAAGAATTCACAAGTTATAGAATTTGCGATGCGAAGTAGCGATAAAGTCAAGTGGGACCCATCACATATCACATATCGGGAGATCAGATGGACGAAGGCACATGGATAACTGGAATCGCCGAAGTGCGATAAAGAGAGTGGACACGATGAAGAACAAAGTTGAAACCTAAAGAATTTCAAGTCCGAAATTATGTGGATTTCCTTTGTTAAATCATTTTGGAGAGCAAAGGAGGATTATCACGTAAAACAAAAAGGAAAGTATGAACGTGGGTAGAAAGGCTCGGATAAGGACCCAACACAGAGTCGAAAAAAGGGAGAATTTGATGGCACTGTTGGAAACACAATAGTTGGGTCAAGTTAGGCCAAAATGACAGTTATGCATAACTGTGTTAAATGCAATAGCAAAAACCGAAACGACTCCGACAGCAGTAGAAAAGACAAATGCACAACAAACGAAGAGTTGAAAGGGCTGAATTGAAATATATTTGTTGAAACTGTAAATGTAAATGATTTAATTATTTTATTGTATGTGATGCAAAGGCAAGTCTCCATAGGCAAAACAAAACTCCACTGTAATACACAAATGTATACATTCTGTTATACTATTCTAAATGTGCTAGACAAGAAAATGAGAAGGGGGAAGGCAAAGAGTCATCCCTGTTCATTTCAAATTCCCTGTGGAATGCAAACAATTATGAGGTGTTATCTACAAATAATGTTACCAACATATGCATAAGGGTCGAGAGAATGAAGAAATAACTAAGAAAGAGTAAGAAGAAGAAGGAGCAGACAGAGAAGATGTGAAGATCCAGGGATAAAGGCAGATATGAAGGGTGGAGGACAGCGGTGAAGAAGGAATATAATAGAGCTGATATCGAGGTAAATCAACATGTTTTTTCATAGTAGTATGAGGAAGTTGGTGCTTCCATATCAAGTTGTAGCTTGATAGATGTCCAGTTGTAGCTAGCTGAGGTAGGAACCTCCTGTAGGTTGTAGCCCGCAGAAAATAGATGGGAGTTGGAGCTTCCTTATAAGTTGTAGCTTGCAGAATTGAGGTAGTAGCCTCCTGTAGGTTGGAGCCTATAGAAAATCAGTGGTGAAAGGGAGTTGGAACTTGCCTTTGCATCATAACAATCATAATATGTGGTTTTCTCCCTTATGGGTTTCCACTTATATCTGTTGTCTATGTGCATGATGATTATGTGTTGATATTTTGTATTTAATCTACTTAATACCTGTTTCTCACTTATTAAGATTTTTGTTCCATTGAATATTAAGTTGATCACAAAATGAAGATGTAAATAAGTGTAAAAGAAAGTTTTACAAGACCATGACTACATTAAACTGATTCACCCCCCCCCCCTCAGTTTAACCAAGGGTTCAACAATTGGTATCAGAGCAGGTTCCTTCTGTATCATTTTAACAACTGGAAGGAGATCCTAGCTCCCCAAGATGGCTAGTCTAGAAGGATGCTCAACAAATAAAGCCCCTTTATTCACTGGTACAAATTATGCCTTCTGGAAAATAAGAATGAGGATGTACATAATGTCTCTAGGAATAGAATTTTGGGCTGCTGTGGAATTGGGATATGCCCCAAAGGAGTCTGACTCATAGAAAGATGCCAAACTAGATTTTGTAGCTAATGCAAAAGCCATGAATGCTCTCTTAAGTGGTTTGTGTGAGGAATAATTTATCAAATTAATGCACAACAAGACTGCCAAAGAAATATGGGATACATTAGAAAGTATCCATGAGGGAGATAAAAAGGTGAAGGCTGCCAAGCTGCAAGTCTATAGAGCTCAATTTGAAAATATAAAAATGAATGAAGAAGGAGATGTTGCCAGCTTATTCTTAAGTGTTGCAGAAATTGTAAATAACATGAAAGCTCTAGGAGAAACCATTAGAGAATGTGTAATTGTACAAAATATATTGACATCTTTACCATCCAGGTTTAACCCCAAGGTTTCTACCATAGAAGAAACAACTGATTGGGAAACATTGACCATGAACCAATTGCTTGGAAACTTAATAGCCTATGAGATGAGACTTCCACAGAGGAAGTCAAATGTGAGGGAGGCAGCCTTTAAGATAGAGAAGAGCAAAGAAGAAAAAGAAGACACATACTCCTGCTCTGATGAAGAAGAGGCCAAATTTGTCAGAAGATTGGATAGAGGCTCAGGAAAGTATAAAGGTAAACTTCCATTTAAATGCTTTAACTGTGGAAGAGTTGGGCACTATGCATCTAAGTGTACTCTTAAGAAAGCAAAGAATCAGACTCAAGAGACAGAGAAAACCAAAACAAATAACTGGCAGAAAGGGAAGAGATTCAATAGAAGATCATTTTATGCTCAGCAAGATAGCAGTGCATCTGAAAAATTAGATGGGTCCTCAAATGAAGAAGGAACCTCTGAATTTGTGTTAATGGTCAAGGAAGAGTTTGAAAGATTCCTTCTAGAAGATGAGGAAGAAGGTGAGGTAGATCTTGAGGGGGGGCTAAGAAGTGCCCTGGAGGAAAGAGACAAACTTAAACTCAAGTGCAGAAAACAGAAAGACATTCTCCTCAAATGTGTAAAAGAGGTACCAAATTCAGAAGACATCATTCAATTGAAAGTAGAACTTGAAGAAGCTAAGAAGGTGGAAGACATTCTACTAAAGCAAATTAAAGATAAACATCAGGAGCAAGAGAAATTGGAAGAAGAAGTGGTATGGCTGAGAAAGAAACTAGAAAACACCCAAAGGGAATTATCAATGAACACTCCTTGAATGACAAGAACTGAACAGTTGGACAAGATTCTTAATGCTCAAAGGTCTCCTCTCATAAAGGCTGGGATAGAATATGAAGGAGAAACCAGTAAGTCCAAGGTAGAAGATAACAAGAACATCATTTTTGTAAAAGTTGTAAAGGATAATGAAGCAGCTAAAAAAGGAACTACAGAAGCAGAATCCAGCAAGAACTTGATGTGTGATGAAACAAACAAAAACAAGTAGCAATATCAAGAGATAAAGAACGAAATGAAGAAACAGTCAGCTGAAAAAGGCTCTTACAATCCTGAATATGAATTGAATAAATTCGGAAGCTATCAAAAGAGATTCTTTCCTCCTATGAGAAATATCACTTGTTTTGTCTGCCACAAGCTGGGACATATTGCTGCATACTGTTAGACAAATATAATCAATTTCAACCAGCAAAAATTGCAGAAATTGAAAAGGCTACCTCAAGCAAACAAATTGAGAGGACAACCCTTCACCAGGTACACTAATCGTTTCCATGGGTATTGTTTTTGTTGTAAGGGGCTTGGCCATAAAGCCATGGAGTGCAGAACGAATGGACAAAGACTGATGCTTAAAACCCCAAGGAGATTTATGAACAATGGAGAGTTCACTCGTACACATAATCCATCTAAAAATATAATCAAATGCTTTGTATGCCATTAAATTAGACACATGTCTTCCAAATGTCCTCTCAAAGAATGTGGTCCATCTTCTCAGAAAAGGTGCCAAACCAATAGCTGCTTGCAGTGGAAAAAGAAGTTGAATAAGTGTGACCTAGCTCTAATAGCCCAAGATCAGAAAAGCCAATGGTATTTGGACAGTGGATTCTCAAAGCATATGACTAGAGATAGAAGCAAGTTTGTAACCTTTGATGAAAAGAAATATGGAAATGTAATATTCAACAATGATAAAGTAGTGAAAATCAAGGGAAAGGGCTCAGTCAGCCTGAATAATGGAAGAGGAAAGGCTCAAGATGTACTATTTGTGGATGGGCTGAAAGCCAATCTGCTAAGTGTCAGTCAAATGTGTGATAAAGGCTGTGAGGTCCTTTTTAGAGCCCAAGATTGTGAGGTAAGATCAAGCACCACAGGAAAGACCTTGATCAAAGGTGTTAGAACAGAAAGTAATGTCTATATAGTGGAAGAAGAGAATGAAGCATGTCGTATAAGAAAACTTGTTGAATCATGGTTATGGCATAGAAGACTAGGACACCTAAACTTTGACCATATCATTAGTATGAGCAAGAAGAATGCAGTCAGAGATATGCCAGCAATAAAGAAGCCTTCAAATACCATATGTAAATACTGCCAACTGGGCAAGCAGACCCGCATATCTTTCAAGACCAAAGAGATATTTTCTACAAGTCAGCCTCTTCATCTTGTACACATGGACCTGTGTGGACCTTCAAGAACTAAATTTGGAAGCGGAGAATCTTATTTCATGCTGATAATAGATGATTTTTCCAGAATGACGTGGGTATCATTTCTCAAATATAAATCTAAAGCACTTGAGAAATTCAAGATATTCAAGGCATTGGCAGAAAATCAAATAGGATGCAAGCTAAAGTGCATCAAATTAGACAGAGGAGGTGAATTCACAGACTATGATTTTGTAGACCTATGCAATGATCATGGGATAAAAAATAGTTTACAATTGCAGATACACCTCAATAGAATGGAGTGGAAGAGAGGAAAAATAGGTCAGTACAACAGATTTCCAGAGCTATGATGCAAGAAAGTAACATTCCCCAAACCTACTGGGCAGAAGCAGTACACACAGTTGTTCACATTCTCAACAAAGCTCATCTAAGACCAAATTTTGATAAGACTCCTTACGAATTATGGCATGGTAAACCAACATCAATCAAGCACTTTAGATTCTTTGGAAGCAAGTGTTTCATAAAAAATAATGATGAAAAAATGGGGAAGTTTGATGCAAGAGATGATGAAGGAATATTTTTAGGATATGCATCCAAGAGTAAGGGTTATAGGTGCTACAACAAAAGACTGCACAAAATTGTTGAAAGCATTGATGTAAGATTTGATGAAGATCTACCAAACAGAACAAGAAGCACAAGCTGCACCAATCCTCTAGATGATCATGAAGCTGAGAACCAAGACAATGATGAACATAGCAAGACAACATAAGATATTGAATTAAACTCAAAAAGTCCCTCAATACACACTCAAAAGAACCATCCAGAAGATCAAATAATTGGGGACAAGAGTGTGGGAGTCTAGACAAGAAGACAACTTGTTGAACAGACAAAAGAAGTATACCTAGCCATGCTATCTCAAATAGAGCCAAATAATTTCGAATAATCCAGCAAAGACAAAAACTGGGTAAATGCTATGAATGAAGAACTGGACCAAATTGAGAAGAACAATACCTAGGAATTAATTCCAAGACCCACTAGGAAACATGTCATTGGCACAAAATGGATGTTCAAGAATAAGATGAATGAACAAGGGTAGGTAATCAGAAATAAAGTCAGACTTGTATGCAAAGGATATTCACAAATTGAAGGTCTTGATTATGATGAAACATTTTCCCTTGTAGCCAGAATGGAAGCAATCAGAATGTTTTTGGCCTTCGCATGCTATCATTATTTCAAGGTATATCAAATGGATGTGAAGTCTGCCTTCCTGAATGGAGATCTAGAGGAAGAAGTCTACATGGAACAACCTGAAGGATTCTCATTAACAGATAAACATGACTATGTGTGCAGATTAAATAAAGCCTTATATGGTCTGAAACAAGCTCCTCATGCATGGTATTCAAGGTTGGACAAACACTTGCAAAAACAATGGTTCAAGAAAGGAGGAGTAGACAGCAATTTGTACATAAAAGCTAATGAAAATGAACTCTTAATTGTAGTAGTGTATGTAGATGACATCATGTTTGGAAGCAACAAAGATGAGTTAGAAAAAGGATTTGCTAAAGAAATGAAATTAGAGTTTGAGATGTCAATGATTGGAGAGCTTACCTTCTATTTAGGACTTCAAAATTAACAAAAGAACACAGGAATATTCATTTCGCAATAAAAATACTTAAGAGAAATGTTGAAAAGGTATCAAAAGGAAGACTGAAAACTTGTGTCAACTCCCATGATCACTGGATGCAAACTATGTGCTAATGATGGATCAATAGATGTAGATCAAAAACTTTACAAATCCATGATAGAAATTCTACTATACCTAACTGCTTCTAAACCAGACATTATGTTGGAAGTAGGACTTGTGGCAAGATATCAAGCAGCACCAAAACAAAATCATTTACTTGCAATCAAGAGAATATTTAGATATTTACAAGGAACTTCACATTATGGCCTATGGTATTCGAAAGGAAAAAGCTTCACATTGACAACATACACAGATGAAGATTGGGCCAGCTGTGTGGATGATAGGAAAAGCACAAGTGGAGGTGCATTTTATTTAGGAAAAATTCTGGTGGCATGGCTAAGCAAGAAGCAAACTTCTATCTCTCTATCTACAGCAGAGGCAGAATACATAGCAGTAGCAACATGTTGAACACAAGTAATATGGATGAAACAAACTCTCCAAGACATGAAGGTAAGCATTGATGAACCTATTTCTATCAAATGTGACAATACAAGTGCAATAAGTATATCAAAAAATCATGAACTTCATTAAAAAAAAAATCACATCCCAATAAAGTACCACTTCCTCAAAGAACAAGTAGCGCAGAAATTAGTGAAGTTGGAATATGTACTAACTAAGGAACAAACAACAGACATATTCACAAAACCTCTTGCTAAAGGACCATTTGAATATATAAGAGACAAACTAGGGGTAGTGTCTATAGATGTTACCCTGTAACATGACCAGAAATCAGAAATAAAAAAAAGGGCTTCATACAAGAAACATGATCAGTGCAGAACATAAGTGATAGTCAATATCAGATAAGAAAGCACCATTCCAAGGGGAGAGCAGTCAATAAAATTTGTCACAAAAGAGCTAGAGAAATGGAGCAGTGCATGGAACAGGTCCTCAATATCAGAGTATTATGAAAAGATAGAAGCCACACTGGGAAAAGTGCAACCCTTTGCCATTGATGTCAAAGGGGGAGGAAAAGCAAGCAAAAGAAGAAAGGGTCTTCTGTAAAGTAGGTAGAGGAAGAAAGACAAGATACTTGAGGAAGTTCTGAAGGAAGTATGGGAGTATTGGTGGTTGTGTTGCCATCAATGCCAAAGGGGGGAGACTATTGGAAATATTGTCATTAATGGCAAAGGAGCACAAAGGAGCAACACCAAGACAAGGGAGCAGATCAGACTCAGATGGAATTTTTGCAAAGATGTCACACAGGGTTTAATGTATCAGTGGGTTACGGCTGGCCATTTGGGGTTTTTACTGTAACAGAAATTGAGGGATAAGAACTACAAAAATTGAATATAGAGGTTAAACCATGTGTGGAATGAATGTCAGAGAGGGTTTGAAGACTGGTTGATATCGTGAAAGCAGAATGATGGAGTAAAGGAGAAGTCATAGCGCAGTGAAATGAATCGATGGTTTGTTTGAACAACTATATGGAGGAGATGTAATGAAATAAATTAGATGTGGAATTAGGATTCAACAGCACAGCAGAACCATGAGTAGCATCACAGTGAACAATGAAGGGAGTTTTGGAAAACAACAGATGGTTTTCGCACAGCCTTCGAGTGGTAAGTGGTTTTATTGAAATTGAACGAGATCAAATAAGACTGTAACATGTCATGGGCGTGAAACTGCCAGTTTCACAAGACTTTTGAGTGATAAGTCGTCGGGGTTAATTGAACGCGATAGCCATTCGATCATCAACAATTGAGATCCGACGATGTTCGCACCTGAAGTTGCGCAAGGGTTAACAAAGGTGTGGACCCAATGGTGTTAAAAAGGCTCGTTAAATGTTATGCATCTTGGAATTCGATATTCGTTGGATATATGCATAAATCGGTTGTGGAGTACGATGAAATATCAACGTTGGATTTGATGAAAATTGGAAGGGATCGACAGCAGTCGTTTAATCGGAGATGCGGCATCAGTATACGTGCAAGACTGGCGGAAGGATAAACATTCACAAATGTTTTATTTATTAAAGGTTATATGATTATAGAGTGGAATGATATAAGGTATGGGACCAGCGAAGGCAGCAACAAAGGCTAAACCTTGTGCACATCGTATGAGCACGATTAACGTTGATCTGGGATCAACGATACCGTGGGGGCACAAACAGTCCAATGATTAACCCAAGGGGGTGCCTCCACAGTTGGCCTGCCCATCAAGCGTTGACCGCAGATCGATGGTTGTCATTCACTACGGTAGCACAAGCCCGATGATGATTCCGTACCAAGGAGTGCCTCCACAATGCTGAGAACTGGGACCCGCTTTCCTAAAGTCCAAAAGAATAGTGGTGGACCGGCGCAATGAATGGATAATATTAAAGGGGATAGACGGTAGAGATTATATCGTACATCACAAGCGAATGCGATAGATGCTGGATGGATGCAAAGTTTCGATGCGATGTGGTGATGCGAAGGGACACGTGGCGGCACAGCACTATATTGCACATCGGCAATGCAAATTCCATCGCATACCGCGAAGTGGTGAGCCAATGTGATGCAAGGGATATGATGTGATGCGACTGCATATCGTAATCGGAGCAGAAGAGAAATCACACAAACACAGTGGTCACAGAAAATGTGAAGTGCGATATGATGATGTGGTGATGATGTGGCAAGTGACGTGGTAACTGACATGGACCTAACCCCACAAATCGCAAATAAATCAAAATGACATGGCAAGATGATGTGGAAGTGACGTGGCGATAACGTGAAGGTGACATGGGACAATGACATGGAGATGACGTGGACCTGGCCCACATATCGAAAATTGCAAGATCGAAAGGGTGAAGATCGTAAGAGCAAGGTTGAATCGCCGAAATGCGAAATGCGATAAGAGTTCTGGATGCAATTCAACTTCAAAGAATGCGATAAGAGTTCTCATCTCGTTTTATGAATGCGTTGTAATTTTACTTCACTTAGCTTACGTGTTTTTGGACACAGTATCAAAGATTTCATTTAGTCCTAGAAAATCAATCAGATTTTCTTGCTCAGAAATTCCTTAGCAGAGCCCATACGTCAGTGCTATTTGGTAAGTTACCAGCATAACACATCAACACATCCAATGCAACCTGTGTGCCAGGGATCCGTTGGACAAAACCCTCGGCTGACGGATAAGAAAACTGGGTTTCGAGCTTTATAGGTTGTGCTGCCTGTCTTTGTTGGTTCTGAGCTTTATAGGTTGTGCTAATATCGTGGGAGGAGATTTAGTGTCTTGCCCATCGAAAGCCCTGAAATGTTAGTTGTTTCTTCAAGGCACCAGAGAAATTGAAGAGCCTTATAACAAAATCAAGAAGCTGATAACGAAGCACGCAAGAAGTTTGTAGATGACAAGGCTGCAAAACCTCTTGGTCCTATAGAAGGAGACCTAGATGATTATTTTCTTTCAGAGCTCTTTCCATGAATTGAATAACAATAATTTTTCAATGAGACTTTGTTGTACTGCTCATTCTCTGTACCTTAGATGGTTTCTTGAAGTTCATGTAACTGTAATTTATATAGAGGTACGAAGGTTAATAAACTATTTCTTTGTTGTAGAAGGTACGAAAAGAGATATTGCAAGATAAGCTGCTAAAGGCACTCTGTATGAATATATTAGATATTTCTAAGAAGAAAATCGTGTCTTTTTTGTTAGGAATCCGTTGATGTTTATCTTATTTGGAAATTTAATAGTTAATGTTTATTTTATTTGGAGGTTTCTATAATTACGTTTCTATAATACATGTATATTCCAGAAACCCTATCTGCTATGGCTCACTCGACATGGATTCTTTACCCAGAACCACCCACCAGCTATCCACTAGTGACTGGCCAAAAAGAGTAAATAGGAGTAAATCTGTAAATTCACTTTATGGGCCTTTAAGTTTCTATAATAAAAATATGATAAGTTGTGAACAGTTTTATCTTCTAACCTTTCGTTGTATCGTTCTAATCAAAACTTACTAAAGGTTTAGCTATTTTTAGCGGATTAAGTGTTGTATACTGTTATATTTTCTTGTCTTATGTAGGATAAATCTCTTAAATTTTTTTGGCTGCAAAATAAACCTTGGTTGATCAGTTTTCAATTAACTTTCTTTTAAAATAGAACGGAAGAGTGAATCACAAATACTTCATTCACTCTAGGAGGAAAATTGTACAACACTTCTTTACGCTCGCTTTCAAAAGACAAAATATTGCCTATTAGGCCATGCCAAGGCAATGACGCAGTTGCTTCTCCTTCTTGCATGAATTCATGCAACAATTACACATTCAATAGATTGCATGTAGGGAGTTCTTCAAATAGTTGTTGCATGCAAAGGACAGTTATGGCAGGAGCTTGCAAGACATTTGAGAGAGGTAATGGGAAAGCATATTGCTGTGGGATGCAGCCTGAGGCAAGGTTGCAATCATATGGGAGAGGATTTTGTGGGCATTCAGGAATAAATATGTGTCATCGTTGTTGGGAGAGTCAATGCAGTATTTTAAATGCAGGAAGCTGCAATGGAAGCCTGGGAATTTGGTGGCCACAAGATGATGGATTATCCTAGATTTATGGCACAGCTTGTCATTCAGAAGCTGATCTCAATATTCCTTTGAAATTTCTGCAAAATTTTCAAGAAGATGTGATGGTGGGAAATCAAAGAAATAACTGCCTCCATACTATTCCACCATTCAATAATATTGAGGTGAGTGAGTCCTTCAAAACACCCTGCAAATCTCAGAAAACTCGAAACGCCCTGCAAAGGTGAGTGAGTTGTGTTGTTATAAGGAGAGCGCCTCTCATACCATGAAGCCCCCAGCAATAACATGGAAGGGATAGAGAAAGCACCGTATTGAGCGGCAGAGGAGAAGGGAGAAAGATGAAAGGGCGTCGGACACTAAAACATCTTTCACCATATGATATCAACTTTAGAACCTCTCTAATCGTGTAATGTTTCGTTTATAATAACAACATTTTTACAATAAAACAATCCTTTGTTTAATATGATAAATGGATGGATGAGCATGCATATGCATCTCCTCACCTTCCAAAAAAACATTATAAGAATAAGTGGTGATGTGCCTTTATTTGTTCAGTTCAAAACAAAATGCTTTTAACTTTTATTTTATTTTACTTATTATAATAACCTGTTCTATTTGATTTTTTAATTAAATGTTAATGTGTTAATTTATTTTAGATAGCTTGAGACAATATTATTGGTTCACAAAGGTAAGCTTGGATACTTTAGATTCACTTATAATGACTAAGAATTATGTTGTTTAATGCTTTATATTTCAGAACATAGGTTTAGGTGATGTATTTAGCTTACCATAGCATAGTCTAATAGCATAGTTTAATGAGGTATTATTTTTTTGGGTTAGATTTCAACATGATTTTCATGATACATTTGATGTATTTTTCTGGAAATTTAATTACAATTGTCAAAATTCAAGATTTTGGGTGCCTCAAGAATTTTTTATGGTGTTGAATCTATATTTACCATCAAAAACAAGATTCAAGCACTCCTCATGTCATTTTTTTTGAAAAAAGTAGTCCGATTGGAGACTACCATGACACCTATTTAAAATCTCATGCTTAAGTTATGAAAATGTCATTGTTTAAATATTTTTCAATTTTCATTTTATTATTGGTATTTGATTAATTTTTTATGTAATTATAGTGATAGCATTCAAAATAAGACTTTAAGATTTTAATTTAATTATCAATAATTAATTATTAAGTGAGTGATATGGTTTTAACTTCCAAAATTATTTTAAAATAGTCACAAAACAATGATAAAGTAGTTATGTTATTTTTACTCTTTTAATTAAAATGATTAATAAAAAAAAATCATATTAACATATATCATATCAACCTGAGTTATGGCTTTTTGGGAAATGTGGCATTAGTGAGCCATGATATTGGCCCATGGTTTGTATTGTAATAAAGTTAATTTACAAGTTAAGAATTTCCATGGTAAAGTGGGGGACAATATCCATGGTTAAGAATTTTGTTACCTATTTTTTTTTTAAATGTATATATGTTTAACTAATATATCAATCATTTTTATAATTAAGGATAATAATTTTAAATAAAATTATAATTTAGTTATTTTTTATGATTTTTATTGGCTTTAGCTATTTGAGATGTATCATGATGTACATGTAACTTTAACTTTAGCTAGTTAGATGTATCCTTGTCCTTTCACCAATTTGGTAGGTCTCATATCCAAACCATATTCCAGTAAAGTGGCAATCTACACACTCCTCTTAGCATCTGGATCAATTTGGGTTAGTATATCTTTTATTACACCACTAGGTACAAAAGCAACAATGTGTGAATGGATGACATATACCCTAAAATATTTAAGTGCATTCACTAAAGCATAAGCTTGCTTCTCCATAATTCTATACTTCAAATCAGAATTCCCAAGTGTCCTACTGAAAAATGAGATAGGTTGTTCATTACCTTGTTGTTCTCTCTATAACAATACTCTTGCAATGGTGTGTTCCAAAGCAAATGTAAAAACTAGAAATTCTCTTGAAAAATTAGGGATAATAAGTACTCGAGCTTGAGTAAGAGCCTTCTTGATTTCTTCAATTGAATGTTCAGCCTCTGTTGTCCACTTAATATTAGAGTCTTTCTCTATCATCTTTGTAATATGCTTCACAATTTCTGCAAAGTTAGGAATGAATCTTCTAACAAAGTTCGCCTTGCCTAATAAAGATTGGATTTATTTTCTATTTCTGGGCATATCTCTCTTTTGAATAGCAGCAAATCTACTTGGATCAATATTAATCCCCTCCTTTGATATTATATGACCCAAAAAAAAATTTGGTTGTCAAAGCAAAAACACTTTTGGTAGTAGGGTTTACAGAAATACCAAATTTTCTGCATTTTTGAAGAATATGTTCCAAGTGCTTGAGATGTTCTTCTTCTTTATTTGAGAAAACAGTGATGTCATCTAAAGATACAACCACAAATTTTTCCTTTTCTTCTGCAAATGCAATGTCCATGGCCCTCTGAAAGGTTGCCCCTAAATTCATGAGTCCAAAGGGCATCTTTGCATACATAAATGTTCCCCAAGGCATGGTAAAAGTTGTCTTCTCTTGGTCATCTGGATGCACTAATATATTATTATACCCTAAGAAACTATCTAACATTGACATCCTTTGTGATCCTACTATGTTCTGCAGTATGTGATCCATCTTGGGAAGATGATAGTTGTCTTTTAGTGAGGCTTTATTGAAGTTTCTGAAATTGATACATATCCTAATCTCCCCATTTTTCTTCCTAATAGGTACCAAATTGGACAACCACTTGGAAAACCTCAATGGTACTATGATATTAGCTTCAAACAATTTTTTAATCTGATTTTCAGTCAATGGCACAAGTAGTGGATTAATTCTCCTAAGCTTTTGTTTGAAAGGCTTTTAATTTTCCTTTATTAGTATTGTATGTTGAATGATACTAGGATAATATTTTTTCAAATATGCATAACTCCATGCAAAGAAATCTATGTAATTCTTCATTAAATCAACGTATCTCTATTTTACCTCAGAGGAAAGGAGTTTGGACAACTTGAAAAACTTCGAATTTTCTGCAGTACCAAGATTACAATTTTGAACCTCTTCATCATCAGATTTCATCTTAGGATTCCTGGCTACATCATTTTGATCAAACATTTTTTCAAGAGGAATCAACCATTTAGGAATGAAGTTGTTTTTCAGCTGATGACTTCTAAACTGGTTTAAGTTTCAGCAAACATATTTTGTTTGTCATCTTGAGTAGTTTCAAACTCTTATTTTAATTCCAATTTTTTTTTACTTGTTGATCATTGTCAAATACCCACCAATTTTTTATGTTATCAGGAATGGATGGCCTGTGTCTGACTTCAATATCATATTTCTTGCTCGAATGAATATGAATTGTAAATAGAATGGCTGAAACGGACAATGAATCTGGAATACCATTCTACTCTCTAGGCCTTATTGTAAAACTTTGTTCTTCAAAATTTTCCAGCAATTCAAGAATTAAATTTTTGTATGCTCTCATTCTAACATCTTTCATCTGATAGGTTCCATTCACTTGTTTTATGACTAACTCAGAATCACCAAAAACTGAAATATTTTGAGCACCTAAGTTTTTTAAGACTTGTAAACCCAAAACCAAAGCTTCATACTCGACCATGTTGTTTGTGCAATCAAAATTGAGTTTGTAAGAGAAAAACTTACTTTCATTCCTTGGGCTGATTATCCAAATGCCTGCACCAGCTCCATCTCTTCCAGCATCACCATCAAAACTCATGTGTCACCAGCCTTCTCTGTCAACTTCTTCAATCTACTGCCTTTTTTCTACATGTTGATTTTCTGTTTCACCAGTGATTTCATTGAAAAGTATAGATGGTCATAACTCTGTTTCCACTGCATAAACTGGGAAAATGAGGTTTATATTTTCTGCTGACCATATATGTCTTTTTAGACTCTCTATATAATCTCCTTTTCTCACCAGAAATAGGGATAGTGGCGTAGGACATGTCCATTTCCATGATTCCCCTGATTTTGGCAGACCATGATCTACATAACAGCATACCAAATTTTGGTGGAATATTAGCTACAATTATGTCCATTTGTACAGTTTTAGCATGGACCTGAGTTAGACCAATAACCACATCCTTGATTAAACCAATACATTGAACACTCTTAGAATCACATGAGAATAAGTCCTTTTATAGTCTGGTTTTGTCCAAAACCAATCTCTCCATGATAACCTTTGGCATTAAATTGTGAGATGCCCCTGAATCTAACATAGAATTGTGTAATGTCATGTCATTAATATTTAAACTCACATAGAATGTTGGAACTTCTTCATTTTGCTCATCTTCCACCCTTGGTCCGAAGAATATGATAGGGTAATCTTCTTTCGGATTTAGAGTATCAGACGGTCCAGTTTGAGTGTTAAGCATTTTCACAATTTGACTTCTGTATTTTGTGACCTTTATTATTTCTCCAAAAGGGACAACAATTTTTATTTTTGAAATCTCATTTTCTAGGTTAAAAATTGGTTGTGCCTTTTCAATTTCTTTCCCAAGGAGATATTTCTTTTGTTCAACAACCTTTGGACCATCTTCTTTCTTCAGATGATTCTTATTTTCAAATATAGGTACATTCCTATCCCTCAAGTTATAATGTTTTTGCATCTCAAAAATAACATGCTGGTAGTCTTTCTAGTATTCTGATTGTTTTTCGATTTCATCATTACACATGTCATTACTGGATTCATCATGCTCTTCCTTTGTTAAAAACATCCATGTTTCATCCTCATCCAAACAATGTATGATGTCTTCTTGAATTTATAGTTGCATTTCTTCTTCATCTACTAGATTTTGCTATAGATGGGATCTAACTTGTTGATCAAGTTGGTTTCTTTATTCTCTTGGTCTCTGTTGAATTTGAGGTCTTCTAAAATTTGGATTTATTACTTGTGTTTCAAGTTGTTCAACAGGAGTATTATTTCCAAGTGTTAGTCTATCCATAATCCTTTCCATGGTTTTCATCATACTATCAAATTTTACATCGGAAGATATAGAAGGTTGTTCTTCCTCTTTTATTCCTCCTTTCCAAACCTTTGACTGTTTTTCTACAACCATGTTAACTTCCACCTTAACATCATCATTTTTCATATCAACCAAAGTGGAAAATTCCCTCTATCTCAGCCAAATGGAAAATTCATAATCAAAAGCTTCAACATAATGCAATTGAGAAGCCCCTAGGGGAGGTTTTATATGAGCAGGAATGGAATTATAAACTTTATTGAATATTTTTGAAAAATATTGCACTAACTCATTACTTGCTTTCTTCAAATTATTATATTCACTCAATGCTTTAACATGATTCACCTTACTTCCCCATTTACTTAAGAAATTGTCTTCTAATTGATCCCAATTTTGTATACTTCCTAGGGTTAAGGCTTTAAACAATTTTCTGAATTCACCAATGAAACTTTGTACAAACAATATCATCTTAACATCTTCATAATCCCTCTAGGTCTATAAAATCATTGAATTTTTCAACATGCTATTTTGTAGTGATTTCTTCCTCACCTTCAAAGCTTTTTATTCTCTTAGAATATCCTTATGGCAGATAATGAAGTAGAGCAGGAAAGACAAGAGGGGCATATCTAGCAGGGCCTACAGGAGGACGAGGAGGAACTCCTGCCATTGTAGAAGTGACAACAATAGATGTACTAGCTGAAACTACAATAGGGAAGGTAGCTCTCAAACTAGTAGGAGTAATAGTAAAAGCAGATGTGATGTTAGGAAACTGAGTTACAAGAACCTTCAACTCATAAATAAAATAACTCCACTCAGGTAAAGGGATACCATCTCTTCTTTTCAACGAGAATTCAAAAGGATCAAGTTCTTTTAGTTTTTCTAAAGTCTCCTTTTCTAATGATAATTCTAATGTGACAAGTTCCCAAAACCCTCTTTATCTTCTTTGGAACAACAAATGTGGTTTCTATCCCTAATATTTGTAGATCTAGAATAATTTATATTATTTCATTTTTTTATTTAGATCTAAAAAGTGTTTGCTCAAAATTTTCATCAAAGTTTATGTCTTCAATATTTTGAACACCTCTAGAGGGTAAAGATGAAGCTCTTAAGAGATATGGAGTACATGATTTTGATGAGCTACCATTTACTCTAAGAAATTTCTCTGGATCATCAACTATCTCTGGTGGATTAGGATATGGATTTCTCCTCATATAAATCTTCTTCGAAGCCACCTTTAAGCTGAAGATGGTAGTGGAGCCACCAAGGTAGAAGTACAACCTTGAAATGTCTAATCTCCTACTACCTTCAATATTTCAACTACTTTGAACAGAAACACCCAGGATAATATAACTTTCTTACTCCTAGGAGATGCACAAAAATGTTATAACTTGACTAGGACATGCTAGGTTGTGTTAACCTCTAACCAATAGTAACTATTTCAAGCCAAATTTTAACGGGAAGTTATCCCTTCAAATCTGAGAGGGATCTTTGAGAAATACTTATAAAATTATTTATATAAAATCAAAATTTTAGATGGCCAACTCTGTAGCTTTATATGATTTTTCAGGTGAAAGAGATTGTGGTGACTACCCCATCGGGCATGAAGTCAGTTAAGAGAAAATTCAATTACAAACAATACTGCTTTATGGAAGCTTCAGTATATTTGGCTTTAAACTACTATGAACTGAAAATTTACAGTTAAACACAACAAATTGAAGGAATTTTGAGAAATATGATATGGATTTGAATTAATCAATAAGCTATGAAAACTGATAATAGCATAAAATCATGAAGATATAACATAGAATCTAAAATTGAATCTCAGGTGGAAAAACAGAGTATGCTACAAATGTATATTAATTGAGTAAAATTTTACAAAAGAGTGGCCTTCTCACATTATCGATCAACCCTTTCAAAGTAAAAAAAACATAGATATATAGAGAGATATCTCCGTCATTCATTAATTTACAAAATTTTCCACCTGGGAACTAAGAGACCTAATCCTATTTGACTTACAAAACATTGAGCCTTTGTAGGGATTTTTCTATTTTAACGGAATTTGAATAAAAATGGGAGTCTATTCAATTATGAGCTCAACCAAAATTATGTTGCTCAACCTTATCGAATCCAACCAACTGTTGAATGTGCTGGACTGCTGACATGCTCTTGCCACGTGGATGATGACGTGGTTGGCTTTTTGACCTGAATTTCTGAAAAAAAGGATTCCTTTGTCTGATGATGTGGAAAATCCTATGACCTATAGCCCATATAGTTGTCTTGTTGTCTGATGCCCAATCAAAACTTTATAACACTAAAAAATAATTTGACAGTTTCGTAGGAAGACTTGGTAGCAAGTAACAAGAAACGCCCCTTTGCTACCTATCTGATCTCTTTGCAAGTTATGAAGTCTGCATCTGTGCATTTTAGCTAAAATCATGCCATTACAACTCCTCAAGCTGATATTTTTACCTACATTCTCCTCCATGATAAGTTACAACAATTACGTAGCAAATATTCAGCTTAATAATGGGGAGTTGTTATGAAACTATAAAATTTTTGAGTTTTTTCTTTTTCATGATTTATTTAGCCTCCTTGTTAGTCCTTATATCCTTTATAACCTTTTATATTGATGAAAATATTAGCTAAACATAATATAGGCAAAAAATGAGGAATTTACCAACTCAAGGAGTGCCAGTTATTTTAGCTATGATCTTGAGATATCTTTTTGCAAGTTCAAGTTTGATCATTTCGATTTGATTTTCCAATGCTTTGACTTGTCTCTGCAACTTATTTCTTTTCGTCTGTTGCCAACTGTTCCTTTTATACATGTGATTTAACGTTTTTTTCAAAGGTAGGGTTCTCTTCAACTTCTTTCTGAATTCTTCTCCAAAATTTTCAAAGAAATCTAACTACTTTGACACATCCTGTTTCAAATCCTCAGTTATTAGTTTAGAATAAATTAAATTTTGTCTAGATTCTCTCAATTGTTCTTGTAAAACCTCTATTTGTTTCCTTTTTATTGCACAAGCTCTTTCCCTTTCCTTTTGTTTGTTGGCTCTATTTTTTCTGAAGGCACTTCAGGCATTTTTTCAGTTCGTTGCATTGACCTTATAACAGGTTTCCTTGGTTTGAAGAAAAACATATTTCCTATTGTGTAAAATCATGTTTTTTATACCTCTTTATCTTTTTCTGAGTTTTTATCTTTGTCACTTCTACAAGTGGTAAATGTTGGCTTTCTTCAATCTCAATGACTTCTAAAATATTAGTTAACTTTCCCTTCCCTTTACTTTATTTTCTGGTCATCCTTCTCTCAGTGCTTGTGGAATTCTTCACTATAGTTTCTTCCTCTGTTTGTTTCTCTTCCCTCGGGGTTACTGACTGAGATTTTGGGGTTTTTATAGAAGGAGTGGCAGCATATAGCTCATATCCACTCAAAAATAGGAAGGTAAACCAATCTCTATTTAACATATTTAGCTCTTCTACAACCATCAATTTGATGAGGCCATGATGAAAAAAAAAAGTATTAATACCATCAAGCTTGGCCTATACCTTCTTAGCCATCTTCAACAAACTTCTATAGAGATAAAAATGAATGTCTAAAGTTTATTTAGCTGTGAAATGCAAGGGAAATTTGAAGTGATACTGGTAAACCATGTGGAACATTCCTTCACATGTAAAGTACTTATGGATGACCATTAAAAGTTTGTAAAAAATATCTTTGAGGCAATTCCTCGATATGACAGTAGTCATGTAAATCCCTTTGTGTTATTCCTTGATAAATTCATCACAATTGAGTAGCTGAAACTTCTGAACCTTGAACCACATTTCAGCAGACCTAGGAATCTCTATGGCATGAGAAATTGTATCAGGTGACACTGCAAATTTTAGCATGCCCACCTTTGATTTTGTCGCTATGAAATTGATGGAAAAATATTTGAAAATCTTCCCATGGTAACCATGCAACCTTTGGAAAAAATGTAGGCATCCCATACTGGAAAATGATTCAGTGAAAGTAGGTTATTTTTCAAATAGCCTCATGTCCATGGGTTCATAGTGTACAATTGGGCCTCCTTTGTACTTCATTTTCTATGCCATGGCTGCAACACGTAGAGAGATATTTTCCACCTGTAATTCTTCCTAAATACAACTAAACCAACTATGATAATAATAGACTCTTTCCTATGACAACAGGACCAAGGTAATGTGAAAAGAAAAAGAGGTAAGAATTAACTTATACGATGTGAACATTTTAGGGATAATGGATAAAGGTAAACTATAACATATATTCATGACCCATCATGACTCTGACCCAAAACCTTTTTAAAAAATGTACCTTTACCACGATGTTACCAATAAAAACATAATTTCGTAGTAGAAGAGGTGTTTGAAGAGACAGATGCACTACATAAGTGTCAGAAAATTCCATAGCAAACCCTTGGTTTCCCTAACTGGAGCTGCTACGAATTTCTGCAAAACTGTCTAAATGCTAATCATGACCAAATAATCCCAAGACACATGGAAGCTTGGATTCTAACTCTTATGGTTGATCGCACTTAAACTTAGATTGACTCTACAAACTAACTAGATGACCAAATAACACTTTGTACATGTACTTTTATTTTCAAAAAGTTCAAAACCCTAACTAATTTGATCAATTGACTCAAAAACTATTTCTAAGTGTTATCATGGATAACATAACTAGTATACAGTTTCAATATTAGGAGAAAGTAAACAAAAATCCATTTTAATTACCATTAAGCACTAGAAATTAGCTAATATATAAAAGAACAAAGAAAATACTAGAAAAACACATGGCTTCAATTAATGTTTTATGAACAACGTTCTAAAATTCAAGTCTACACAACATCTAATGTGAAACATTATCTCATAATTCTTCACATAATTGGTAAACATAGTGAGAAATACAAAAGAGAGAAATATGAATTCAAACAACATATCATTATTGGAACTGGGCTCTCATCAATCATAATCTCTAAAATTCATCTGAAACAAAGAACAAGGAACTACATTCAAGAATTTGATTATTGCATTATAGTGTACCCAAAAATTTCAATAGTTAAATGATATGAAAAGAAAAAAAAAAGTTCCAATGTATTAAAACACTTACAATATCGAAAAGAACAACCTAATATTTTTTATCTTTCAACTATCTCTCGAAATCACCCTTTTGCAATGAATTCCTTCACTTTATATTCAATGAGTTATTTCACCGGAGTGACAGTAATGTAACATGTCCTGTCTAACATGTTCATTAAATATATCCACCTAAATTTCTCTAGTTTCTTCCTGTAATTGCAAATCCAAGGCAGAGTACTCTTCGTTAACACTAACAAAAGTAATTAACCATTTTCTAATCTTCTCAGCAGAAAAATCAGTTATATCATCGAACTTTGCTGCCTGTGTTTTTTTGAGCTTCTCTAGATTAGCTGTCAACTCGTCTTTTTCTATTAATCTAGACTCATTTGTAATGCAAGAACCATATAAATGATGGAAAATTGCTATTCCCTTGAGATACAAATATTTTCTTCTATTTTCTATGTGTCCACACTTAGAAATAATGTCCTCTAATGTTCATATTTTCTTAGAACATGTAGCCTTTATCTGCCTCATCTGATCAACATCCGACAACTCCTCTTTATAATTTTCTATCTTAGACAGTAAATCAAGCTTCCAACTAAAATTTAATAGATCATTGTCTATGAAGTGCCTATCTCCCTTGAGCTGACTTTTGACCAACTCAACAAAAGACTTATTTCTCTGCTTTAAATGTCTTAGATTGAAAGCAAATTTCCATGAAGATTTTATAATCCACAACCTTTCAGATATATTACTAATAATATGAGATTTCTATGCATTAATAATATTGACAGGTTTCTAAAATCTATGAGATCTATTAGTACTACGAATTGCCAAATACGATATGTGTATTGTATTGCTAGTGGGGTATTCAACAAAGGACCTAGGCTGAAAGTATTTTCTAGCTCTTTTATTTATTTTTTTAACTTTATATTTTATGATTTTCGTCGACCAACAACATACATAACAACCTCACCACTAGCTCGATGCAATTTCATCGGGCCTGGCATCACAACAGCAAACAAATCAAGATTCATTTATGCTTGATCAATAACCTTTCTGTCATAAAGTTGTGTCTTTCCAATCTTTAATATCTAAGTGCTCTTGTCATAATTTTCATCTTGCACTGTGACAAAATGATCATAGAAAATAATTTCTTGTTTGGAATTTGCTCCATCATATTCGATCTTCTTGTAAACGAGCACTGACCCAATCATGTAGTACATCCCTACCAATTTCCATGTTCATGCCCTCTCCAACATTGCATATTTCAGGTGGACTCTTGGATCTAGTTTATTTAGCCGTTTGCACTCTTTCTAGAGTTACTCTACAAAAAGGATCTTCATCATCTCCACCACTCGATAGCATATTGTGAACCATATTTATGCTTCCATTAGTTTTCTTCCCTTTTCATCTAGTAGATGAAGTCAGACCATAATCATGTCTGCAATATTGAAATTTTCATGCAGTGTTTGTGCCTCTTTTCTTCTATACTCCTCCCATTCCAATGTTCTCTTTCTCAACAATCTCTTCAACAACTGTCAGTGTTTTGTGATATTTTGTTGATACGCTATGACTTTTCACGCCTTTCTCTCATGTTATAGGAAATAAGTTCCCGTACCTAATAGGCTCTAGGTATTCTATGAAAATTTTTCCTCTATCAAGGCCTTGAATAACTTCAGCTTCACTTATGTTAAAATAATTCAACGTCTTTGCAATAACGTTGGCGTGAGACATATTCTTCATGGTGACTTTTCCAATAGTAAACGGAAAATAAATAATTTCTTTTTCTTTTTCTATTCAAATGTAACTAGCCAACAACGATATTTCCTACAGAATTCAACAAAAAAATACCTGCCTAGGACAAACTTTGGCAACAATAATGGCCTATGTTCAAAAACATAATTTTGAATAACTGTATTGATTTTTCCTTCTTCACAATCCCCTTTGCCATATAGGAAAACCTCAGTATTTGCAAATATTTGAGGAGGCTCCTTTCTAGTGACCATGCAATACACTTTCCTTACAAACACATCTTGAATTAAACAAAAACTTAAAGAAGCTTCGTTCTTCCACAATATAGGATACCAAAACTACATTGGTTCCTGAGAAAAAATAAATTTAGCATTACAAGGTAACCCGTCAAAAACATGTCTTGGAATGAGATTTTTTATTAGATATGGAATCATAAATAATCTATTGTTCTTGGATAATATATGTAACTAGACAACTGATTCATTAGAAATGACATCAACCCAATCGAAAAAACAAATATTTTTTTCATGTCTCATAAAGCGCATAGAAAATTCATTTCAGAATATTTGTTGTACTTTCTTGGAATAGGAACTGGGAAAACAACTAATAGAAATCCCTAAATGGTTGCCTAAACAAAGAAATATCTATAAGAGAAATATGATAAGGAGCCTCAGGATTTGGTGAAATGAATTCTCGCACAATGTTCATCTGCCTCTTTTTTACTTCAAGAAGTTGTTTGCAACGAAAAATTTCAAACACTTGTTCTGTTTTGGTAATATGGAAAACATCTAAATGCCTTTGATTTGAAGGAACCTTTGTTCCTAGCTTGATTTCCCTCATTCTTAAACAAAAATATTTTCATAAAGATAAACAATCTCTCTGAAATCGAAGACCTTTGGAACACACCCAACTTTCGCTAATCTAGTACTCCAAATTGTGTTGCTTGTTTTATCTTCTGGTGACAAATTCACAAATCTCTCATACATTTTTGACCAATCAAAGCTATCATTGATGTTAGAAAGTGAGTTAACTTTTGCTAATAAGCCTCCTAAGAGAAATTTACAACCAAAATAAACTTTATAAGAACCAATAGAATTCAAGATGATGATGTCAACCATGGGGGATGATTTACCATTTTTGGGTAAAAAATCAAAAAGATTAAAAATAATCAAATAATAAAACTACATTTTCAACTTGTATTTTCAACTTATCTCCCTAAGGTTTTACTCAAATTTTGAGTGTGAGTACTCATTGGATGCAAAATTTAATTCCTGATCCAAGGATTCCCCCTATTGCATACTTTCGATGGACCCTGCTACACGAAAAAGGAGAAATACATGAAAAAACATGATTGCAACCACGTTTTTCATGTATTTCTCATTTTTCGTTTACCAGGGTCCATCAAAAGTATGCAACATGAGTAATACTTGGATGAGGAATCAAAATTTGCATCCAACGAGTTTTCCCTCTCAAAATTTGAGTAAACCCATAGCGAGATAAGTTGAAAATATGAGTTGAAAAATTAGTTTTTTCTCTTTCCCTCTAAAATTTGATAATGTAATCTAATTTTATTTTATTATTTCTACTATTATTTTATAATTTCCTTAGGAGGCCCATTTTAGACCTCAAATTTCCCCTAATGTAACCTCTTTCCTTCGCCTACTACCCACTTTTGTTTTGTAGGAAAAAAATACTCTGTCAATGAATAACGCTATAAAATCTCGTTTAAATTTATATTTATCATTTTTTTCAAACAAATTGGTTGTTTCTATCACTAGTGTGAAAATTTTTACACACGACACTCTCAATAAATATAAATTAAAGATATCGAAGGAAAATTTTACGAAAAGTAATGGGAAAAAATTCTAAAAATCTAAAAGCATCTTGTACATTTACTCTGCACTTCGATCTTACTTCAAGATCATTAATATAAGAGTTAAAATAAATAGAAACTTATGATACACAATAATAGGCATTGTATACTAAGGCAACAAATTTACCCACATGACTAGAATTTACCGCAATTCAACATTTTTTTTCCAATAAAAAATTTGGAATCCTATTGAATTAATTTGCACCTTAGTCTTGTTTCAATATCATTAATATACGTGTCAAAATAGATATAAATTACAATATACAATAATAGGAATTGTCTACCAAGACAGAAAATTTGATCGTATGGCCAGAAATCACTCCAATCCAACATTTTTTGTTTTTCCAATAAAAATACGGTAGCATGACTTTTTTTTTAAAGTGGAAATTGATTCAACATCATCGAAAGCCCCATAAAAACCAAATATCATGAAATTTGAGAGTTACAATCTATGATTGCAAAAAAATACAGCCATACCTTATCAGGCATGTGTCGAAATTTGCATTGTTTTTATGATCAAATTTCAAGTCTTGTCAAACTATAAATAATATTTATAAATACTAAAATGTACAAGGACATTCACAAATAAATATTATGAAAAAATGCATTCAACTACATTCTATAACGAATTAGCTCGACAACTGGTCCCCACTACTATGTAAAATCGAACCAAATTTAATTTGTGAATGACTTCCCACACCAATTTGAACAGTAAGCCTTAGAGATAACTATCAGGATGTGTTCTATATAGTATAATAAAAATGCATATATTCCCTCGAACATTTCTCGGCAAATTAAATGGCGAAATCACTAATATTTGCATGGAGCAGTGCTTTCTATTAATAAGAGAACATCAATCGAAATGATAAAAAAAATAGATGACACATTTATCTTCGATAATAAAAATATTTCATAACATGTTTCGAATGAAAAATAATAACAGGTAGTGATTTTCTAGGCAAACAAATTAGCAAACATTTGAAATCACTACTATAATAACAAAAAAATCCATTTAACATCAAGGAACATAAAATAAAACTCTTTACATCCACATACATTACACACATACTAAACAATTCAATGAAAAAGTTTTACATTCCTTGCTTCACACATACTTTCTCCCTCAACTGTTACTTTTACCTATTTCAATACCATTACACATGACATGCTCAATAATTAGCAATTGAACATACTAAAACTAATCACAAGGGTGTGTGTTTACTCCACAGATTGCCATTAATTTAATATCATGGTTACACATGTCATAAGAAACATAAATTTACCATACAAAATATGTTCAAACTAGATGTGATCATGATAATCAGTAAAGAAACTGTTAAATGTGAATAGAAAACTAGAAAAGGTGACTCAGTTTAAAATCTTACTGTATTGTAGAGCTTTTGTATTTCTGCACTACTACTATCATCCACGATTTAATATAAAGATTTTGTAAGGAAACAATAGTTCATACAATAATCCAAGCTTCTAAACACAATCTAAAAAGAAAAAATAGTACAAGATCTATTATTCGAAACATATACAAAATTAGAAAAGCATCCTATCGATATATGGAAATGGCCTATTTTCTCTCATCGTCAATGATAACAAAATGTTTCCCGACTTGTTTCCCTATAAATCACCACCTTGTATGGTTTTGTGTCTGACATATGTCACAAAATATTTATATTTGAGATAAAGTTGACATCTAGGTATTTATATCGTGCCAATGTATTTTCCATCATTACTATTTAATTCACAAATTTAACAAATGGTACAAAATGAGTTATTTATTTGTATCACTGCAAATAAATGTTTTTTTCTCACCAAATTAGCTATTTCAAATTATTGTGAACTTTCCTCCCTACAAATCACCACTTTATATTTTTTTATTATCACGTCGATTGTCTTCTTATTAATATAAAACACCACTATGGGTATTAATATAAAACACCACTATGGGTTAATAGAAATCCTCTCAGCGTTCAATTCACTGACTACAGACTTGCCCATGTATCTAGTTGATGTACCCACAGGTACGTGGGACAAGAAAACCATAAAACCATACATTAATAATAAGTAATATTTTCAAAACATTAAATTATTATTCTAACATAAACTTTCAAAAGAAATAACACAAAATCATATGCGCAGCACTCTAGAAGAAGACCATTGTATGGAAGAAGCTATCAATATTTCATTGTAGGACACTCCACACTCCGCACAATTTATTAATAATAAAATAACCACTATAAAATGCATTAAAATTAAAAGTCCTTTTCTGCACATCTGTCATTCTTCAGAAATTCACAGCTCTATTTCTAGCTTTTTTGCTTGAACCTCAACACTCTACGCAATATATTAATATTAAGAATTTCAAAACAAGTAACATAAATGCATATGTGCAGGAGTGTAGGGAAAATCCATTGTGTGAAAGAATCTCTTAAGATTTCATTGTGTGAACCTTTGCATTCCGCACAATATATTAATAATAAAATAATCACTAGAAAATTCATTACAATTAAAGGATCCTTCCGCACATTCTTCATTCCACATATCCTTAATTTTGCACAAATTCACAGCTAAAAGCCAATTAGAGAAAAACCTTGTCATTTCTCTCGCTATATTTATAGGGAAACGAGTTAACACACATTTTGTAATCGTTGGTGGTGAAAGGTCGAAAGATGCCATTCAATGATGTAGATAGGACACTTTTTCTAACTGATTACGTAAATTTTGAATAGCAGATCATGACCTTCGCACTCTACACAATCTAATAATAATAAAATAACCACTAGAAAATGCATTACAATTAAAATATCCTTTCGCACATCCTTCATTCCGCACAAATTCACAACCAAAAACCAATAATCCAAAAACCTCATCATTTCTCTTGCTATATTTATAGGGAAATGAGTCGGAAATAATTTTGTAATCACTGGTGGTGAATGGAAAGAAGCCATTCAAAGATATCAATAGTAGGTTTTTCTAATCGGTTAAGTTTTTTGAATTTCATATCATGTAATGTTTGCTCTTTGCATATTACGTTTAAAATTTTGGTGTATTGTCCAAGGTTTTGTTTCCTTACAAAAGTTTTACATTAAATCATAGATGATAATAGTAGTATAGAAATATAGAAGCTTTATAACGTTGCAAGCTTTCAAACTGATTCACCTTTGTCAGTTTTCTATACACATTTTACAGTTTCTTGGCTCATTTTAATGATCACACCTAATGCTACGTTCTAAGCATAGTAAAACCTTTGCACAAGGAAACATGGGAATGTTCATAGCATGGCGTACATATTGTTTTACCGCACAACACATCTTCGTCACACGGATCAAAAACATTGTTTATTTAATATTGCATAATACGAGTAGCTTTTATAGCTCAACGGCTATGATAACTATTACAGCAAAAGCATTAAAGTGATCAATGTAAGGAGTAACACCAAAAAAATAAATGATAAGAGACATAAACTAATAAATTAACATGTAAGCTCTGAAATCGGTCTATCCTCCACATAATATTATGCAAAGGTCCTCATCCCCCTACATATACCACACTATCCACCATAAAAATATTAATTCAAAATTTCAGATTTTAGATTTATGCAACCATTGTCCCTTTTGTTGCAAACAACTTTTCGGATCCATCACAGTCATAATTATTTCTAATCGGTCTTTTGAACCAACAACTGTGTTTCATATTTAGGATGAAAAGAGCTAAAATAATTGATTCTCAAAACAATATAAATAGAAAAATGAAAGTGACAATGAATAGTTCACAATAAAACCCAAAAAATTGTAATTTATACTATAATTTAGGAATATTTTAATTAATAATGATTTAATTTAAAAGATATATTTAATGTTATAAAAGTCATTTAAGTTTCATTATAAATATTGATAAATATTTTATGAAATAATATTATGATATTAGAAACATAATTTTTCAATCAATATTTAATTAGAAAATATTTGTCTTAATATCTAATTTTTCTAATTAAATATTAATTGAAAAATCATGTTTCTAATATCATAATATTATTTTATAAAATATTTATTAATATTGGTTATAAAAATTAAATGATTTGTATAACATTAAATATGTCTTTTAAATTACATTATTATTAATTCAAATATTCCTAAATTATAATATAAATTACAATTTTAAAGTTTTATTGTTGACTCTTCCTTCTCACATTCCTTTTTCTATTTATTAAAAACTTTCACGAATCAATATTTTTTATCTTTTTTCATCCCGAAGATGAAACACAGTTGTTGGTTCGAAACGTCGACTACAAATTATGAATGCGATGGATTTTAAAACTTGTTTGCAACAAAATTCAAAATTTTTTCAACACCCCCACTCTCCCTTGCCTATGCACCTATGTAAAGCACTTGCAACCACATATTTTCTGGCATGATTTAGCAAACCCGTAACAAAAGGACCCCCGTTCTCCTAAACATACTCGGTGTTAGAGCAACCCTTGACTAATAAAAAGGACCGTGTTCCATCGCATATACTCTGTCCTCTGTAGAGTAAAAGCTCCACACAAGGAACAGTTATAACATAATCGAGCATTCATTTAGCCCCTCACCCCGCGCAAATAATCTTCAACCGCATCAATTCACGCATCATTGAGCATAAATCAATTCATTATATAAGTAGCTAAGAAATTATTATTGGCAGTTTCAAAGCTAATTTTCATAATCACAAATCTTATTTTATGTTTTTTAAAATTGGTTAACATTGCAAAAAAAAAACAGTCAAATAATACACAGTCAACGCACCTTGACCGCAAGGCGAATGCTATAGTACTCACCAACAATGAAAAAATACCTCGTTCTCCAACACATACTTAGTGTCAAAGCAAGCTTGAACTAATGCAAAGGACCTCGTTCTCCCGTACATACCATCTGTTCTATAGAGTAAAAGTTTCGCATAGGGAAAAATAATAACATTAATCAAAGATTCATTAAACCTCCTCTCCCCCTCTACCCCTCTACCCCTCTCCCCAGGCCTATTGAAAAAACCACAACCACATCAATTTCTCATTGTGGAGTAAATCACTAACATAATAATGTCAATTTCAGAGCACTCACCATGCAATAACCACTCATAAAATTACTTTTATTTTAATTTTAAAATGAATTGTTAGGCACTGACAAATATTAAAAATAGAACGCCCTCCACCATGGGAATAATTTCCCACCAGATCTTCCTCATCCAATCAAAAATTTGAAATAATATTTACTAAAAATTTGAAAAATATTGTCGAATTTATGCAAAAATGGAAATATTATGCATTTTCCCATAATATTGCTTAAAATTGTAAAAACATAGCCAAATAATTCACAGCCACCACATCTTCACCGTTAAGAGAATTTTATAGTCTCTAGAAAAAAATGGAATAATAAATCACAAGTTTGTTAAAGATTCCTAAATTCCTAAATGTTTAAAAATTTCTAGTTTTGAGGTTGATATTTCATAAAACCGCAATACATTTTCTCTTGACCTTTGTGTCAACTTAACATGTTATGATAGTAGACCATGAATCATCCACTAATGGTCAGAATTGTAAAACACGATGCCTATTAAAAATATAAAGAACTTTCTCCCATCAAAATATCAATCATTTCAAAATAATAAAATCATATATATAATATATTAAAATTTTTAATTAATATAACTAAAAATATAAATAATATATATAAATTTATTAATATAAAATATTTTTAAAAATATAAATAATTTTTTATTAATAAAATAAACATGTTAAGAAGTGGATATGATCCTTCAATAAAATAAACATGTTAAAAAGTCGATATGTTGTCTACAGAGGTGGAGGAATTGTCCAGATGGCCAAAAGTCGTTAGAATTTGGGTTAAATTTTTTTACGAAATCTTGCAGCAGCGGTGTTTGAATCATTTTTTGATGGTGGAAATGGATTCAACACCATAAAAAACCTCTAGGGCACCCAAAGTGTTGAATTTTGATACCTATAACTTGGATTTACAAAAATCCCTGCCAGATTTTATTAAAATTTTGCCAGAATTTCCAAGATTTTCAGGGAAAAAAAGCAATATGGTTAGACTAAGGCCAATGAAAGTGTTGATGACACTTGATTTATATGCATCTTAAGATGTTACAATTTTAATAGAAATTTAAATATTTTAATTAATTTAAATTTGATTATTTTTTCCTGCGATTTAAATATTTTTAATTTGTTTAAATCGAGTTGTATATATATATTGAAAATTATTAGAAAAATAAAAACTAAAATATTTTAAAATTGTAATAATTATTAAAAAAAATAAAACATAAAATATTTAAAAATTGTTATGATTATTAAATAATTATAATTATAGTAAGTGTAAGCATAATTGTTAAGTTTCACTAGCAAAACTAGGTGAGGATGAACCTCATTAGCAAGGCGACCTAGGATCAAAACTCACAGGGATGGTTGTGAATGTGCTAGGGGGAGGAGACATGCTATAAAAATCCAGATAACTTAAGTTTGGTGTAGCCCAGGCTAGGTGCGATATTCGGTTGACTTTGACAAATTAGATGCCCCTGGGTTGTGGTTCCTCAAGCCATAAGTCATGCATGGAGGATCACAATCAACTTGAAAAAAAAAAAAATGTAAGCATACTTGTAGTGGGTAATTCAGTTGGTAATTTTTTTTTCTAAAGTAAGATGTAAATTATGAGATTCAAAGTACAAATGTCAAGCTAAAAAAAATATAGAAAGTTATATTTTAATGGATCACAGTCAACTTGAAAAAAAAATGTAAGCATAATTGTTGTAGTGGGTAACAAATATGGTAATTTTTTTTTCTAAAGTAATATGTAAAATATGAGATTCAATGTTCAAATATCAAGCTAAAAAAATATAGAAAGTTATATTTTAATAAACGAAATATTGTTAAGTTATATATATATATATACCCTTATTTTTTATTTATATAATCCTTATTTTGGTTTTTTATCTAATTTAATTTAGGTCGAGAGAAAAACACTTATTTATCCTCACCACCTATCATAAATCTAATCAATATATAATATTATATACTATTCACATTAATTGATTTATATTAACAACACAAATGGCATATTATAAAATATATGTGGAATATTATTATATAATATTTGTTTATGTATTTCATAAATCTATTGCTCTCTTATCGGTAAAAATGTGAAGGTGGGTTACACTTTCGTGAGAAACGCGGTCAAAAATTTCATTTTCCCAACATTTCATCCGAACTTTTATAAAATTTCCGTCGAACTATTTAAAACTTTGGCCGGAGATGGGAAAACCAGCAACAAAAGTTCGGCCGAACTATTAGTTCCACTAAACATTTGGAAATAATTCTGCCGAAAATTTTCTTATAAATATACTCGCCTGCAGAATGCAACAAGTTCCGGGTTTGTTATCGTTTGTTACCATTGTCTCATTTGTCTATCTCGTTGTGTTTGCCATTGCACTGTGTTTTTGTTTGTTGTTGCAGGGACTTGTTGTTGCAAGAGTGAGGAGGTGAGAAATATGGTTATGCTCTGTTTATTTTTTGTATAATTTTTGTGGTTTTTAAATATTTTTCTTTGTTTTTTTGTTCGCAGGTTTTTTTTTAATATCTGTCCTCAGCGATCTCCTACATCGTCGTCTTGCTGTCATCTTGTTGTGGTCTCGTCATCTCGTCATCTCTGAATTTCCTTGTAGACGAAAAAAATCTTGATTGTTTTGCTTCATTTTCTTGTGCGGTCCCCAGATCTACGTGAACCATTAATGAAAGGAAGAAATTGCTAAAAAAATGTCACAAAATATATTCTTGATATGTCACCAACGATAGTTGATAGATCTGTCTGAGGAAGGCCTGGTGGGCGGTTCAATTTAGTGTTAAATCTATAGAGTCTCCTTGCCTTTGTTTTTTCATCTTTGCATTCAAAAGCATTGCTTCCATGATCATCAGAGCCTTTTGGTACTCAATATTTCCATGCCTATCACCTATTAACATTCTTAAAGGTTTCTAGCTATATATAATACTCCCTTGCTGAGAAATATTACATAAATTTCAGGAAAACAAATCAGTGTCTCCTCAGTAAAGTATACTTAACCTTAATTTCCACGTTTTCAATATGAAAGAATCAAATTAACAAGTTGTTCACCAATGAAACAATTCCTCAAACTACACATTCATCAGAATTCTGGAAGTCCCTAAAGTATGGCCTGCAGAAACGTAGCAGATTTTATAGCAGCAATGGCAATATACATGGCTCCTATTTGATCTTTACATTCATTAAAATTGCCAAAGTTGGAAAACAATAATTATAACTGACATTGAACTTTAAATTTTTATTGGTTCATGTCCATCAAAATAATCGTTGCAAGAATTTTTTCCACCCTTTAAATGACAGTAACAGTTGCAATAATACATAACAATATTTTAGGCAATAGTCTTAGAGATGAACGTTATCGTAAACTAGCAGTCATCAAAAAATTAAAGGTTCTCTTCCTAAAAACTCAAATATTCATTCCATGGGATGTTTTTAATTTATAAATGGTCATTGCCAACTTTTCACTATATGAGAAAAAAATTTGTTTGTTCTCCTCTAGCTCCCTTGTGTCATCCAAAAAATATCTTATTAGATATGTTTGATGCACTCATATTTTAACACAATATCTCGAGTTTTATTGTATCATTTTCCTTTGCCAGTATCACCTGTTATCTACGACAAAATCACGCACCTATTTATTGACCTCAATCCAACTACACCAAGGTGTCTTTTTCAAGATTTTGTCTGTCATTGCTTTTCTTATTTTTTTTATGTCACCCCACCAATCCTATCTTGTGAGCATCAAATCATAGGGAACCAACCATATCTTATGAGCACCAACTCACTGGGAACCAACCCTCTGGAACACTAATACTTTTAGTTGTTGAGGGCTGCAATCCTCAACCTAGCTCCACCCTACCACCCTTAACAGTGACTAATCTGCATTCTTCCATATCTAATCTTCAACATGTCCTCAAAGGACCTTCAACAATAGCACCTTATTTCTGCCGCTGATGGATTCAAGAAATTTTTAACGGAACCTCCATACATCTAAAGTGGATATACACATACTAGGGTTGGATAAGATTTGTCTAGGATTCTGATTTTCTTATTTTTATTGATTTAAAATTTAATAAAATGTGTGAGATGTATATATATTGACAAATTTATTTAATTTTATTTACCAATTGTGGTACTACAAAAATGATATCAGATTAGTAATGGTGATAAGTTACAAAAGTATTGGTAAGGTTGATCAAGCATGATACCTATCCAGCCTCATTAACTAGGTGTTTGTAGTCAGCTCCATGATTACACTGGTGAAATGAGCAATACATATCATTCTTTCCATAATTGATCTTGATTGAGCTCTGTTCTTTGCTGAATTCTTGTAAATCACCCAGTCGTATGCTTACTTGTATAGTAGGAGTAATCTAGCTTTCACTATGATATATCTTTTCTTATACTCTATTAAACCATGTGTTTACTATATAGAGCTTACATATATCCATATTAACTCACATATGGGTAAATATAATGGTAATCACTCATTCCAATCACACTTAGTACTCAACATTATGTGGTTTCACTAAAGGTGTTTTTGTTTCCATAAGAGATACATGTTGTATTATATTGATACTTCAAAATCACTAGTACTAATCAGCTTAGTATGAACCATCATAACTAGCTTATAATATCCATTATGTTCCAACATCATTGATTACTAGAAGCTTACTAGTTAAGATCAACTTACAACTTGGAGGTTATGTTTTAATAGTGGTAAGTGAAACATGGCCCTTGTAACTATTAGTATAAGTACCATTATATTCATTATTTAAACTTACTACTTCTATTACACTTATCTGTTGAATCTCTTCCCATTAATATCTATAATCATATAGGTAACTAATACTATGTAATAAGTAGCTTACTGTTAGTTAGGGTAGTACTAATGGTAAACAACATTGAAGGTATTCTGATCTACAGTTGTTGAAGTTGAGCTGCCATGGCCACAACATTGAAGCAACACCAAAGCCAACACCCCAAACATGAGAAATACTGATCCTCTAAATCTCAACATCATCACCCTCATCTAATAGTCACGAGGTTCAAATTAATTTTTATCATAATAAATTTGTTAACAATTTCGATAAGTTATAATTTAATTATTTTATTTTTGGTTAATAGAGTGAAATATTGTTTTAGAAATAGATTTAAGATTTTGAAAAATATTGTTTTAGAAATAGATTTAACATTTTGAAAATTTTCTGAAGTACTTAGATTACGAAAATTTTTCTCAGGCCTTTTTCCTTTTAGTAGACTTGGATATGCATTGAGATTAATATTGATCTGATATTTATCGAGATATAGATTTATATTGATTAGCTGATTTTTTATTTCTTCTCCCAAGAACATAATATTGTCGCTTGTGGTAACGTACTTATGCACACAACTCCACCGGACATACATGCATGCATGCATATATTAAACATTAGTCTACATCCATCTTATAGAACCTATCATGAATAATACTAGTGTGCAGGATAATTGTCTTCACACGGCTTTCACATGCACACAACAACTCCACCATACATTCATACATGCATATATTAAACATTAGTCTACATCCATCTTGTAGAACCTATCATGAATAATACTAGTGTGCAGAATAATTATCTTTACACAGCTTTCACATGCACAGAGCAGCTCCACCATACATGCATATATTAAACATTAGTCTATATCCATCTTGTACAACCTATCGTTAATAATACTAGTGTGTAGGATAATTGTCTTCACACAACTTTCACTTGCACACAATAGCTCCACGAGACATACATGCATACATGCATACATTAAAAATTAGTCTACATCCATCTTGTAGAACTTATCATTATATTTTCATTTCTAGCAAAATATTTATTTCAATTAAGTTCATAAATAAACATACCAGTTTAAACTTATGCACACACTTGGTTTTCTTTGCTAATGTTCATCCTCACATGAAAACATCACTCGATGGTTGTAGCTTAAGGAAAACATTAAGGAAAACCATGTACATGTCATTTCTCCCATAAACTTTAAGGCAAACCATAAGTTTAATTTAATATAATTTTAAGGAAAATGCTAGTGTTTTTGGAAACCATGTACATGTCATTTCTCCCATAAAATTTAAGGCATTTGCTAGTGTTTTGGGAACCATGTAGATGTTATTTCTATGTCATTTCTCCCATAAAATTTAAGGAAAAATTTTAGGATAACCCTACATACATGTCATTTCTCCCATTTCTCTCATAAACTCAAGGCAAACTTTAAGGATAACCATGTACATGTCATTTCTCCCATAAACTTTAAGGTATCTACTAGTTTTTTTGGAACCATGTACATGTCATTTCTATGTCATTTCTCCCATAAAATTTAAGGCAAACTTTATTTTAGGGAATTTTCTAGTGTTTTTGGAACCATAAAATTTAAGGAAAACTTTAAGGATAACCATGTACATGTCATTTCTCCCATTTCTCCCATAAACTCAAGGAAAAATTTAAGGATCAACCATGTACATGTCATTTTCTCCCTTAAAATTTAAGGCATTTTCTCCATGTACATGTCATTTAAATATCATTTCTCCCATAGGAATCTGCTAATGTTTTTGGAACCTTGTACATGTCATTTCTACGTCATTTCTCCCATAGGAATTTGCTAGTGTTTTTGGAACCATGTACATGTCATTTCTATGTCATTTATCCCATAAAATTTAAGGAAAACTTTAAGGATAACCATGTACATGTCATTTCTTCCATAAACTCAAGGCAAACTTCAAGGATAACCATGAACATGTCATTTCTCCCATAAACTTTAAGGCATTTTCTAGTGTTTTGGGAACCATGTACATTTCATTTCTATGTCATTTCTCCCATAAAATTTAAGGCAAACCATGTACATGTGTCATTTCTCCTATAAACTCAAGGCAAATGCATATCATTTCTATGTCATTTCTCCCATAAATATGTCATTTATCCCATAAACTATAAGGAAAACTTTAAGGCAAACCATGTACATGTCATTTCTCCCTTAAACTCTACGCAAGGAAAACTTTAAGGCATGTCATTTCTAGATGCGATTTCTCCCATAAAATTTAAGGTGAAATTTAAGGTAAACCTTGTACATGTCATTTCTCCCATAAAATCAAGGCAAACTTCAAGACAAATCATGTACATGTCATTTCTCCTTTCTCCCATAAAATTTAAGGCATTTTCTAGTGTTTTTGGAACCAGGTACATGTCATTTCTATGTCATTTCTCCCATAAAATTTAAGGAAAACTTTAAGGATAACCATTTACATGTCATTTATTCCATAAAACTCAAGGAAAACTTTAAGGATAACCATGTACATGTCATTTTTTCCATAAAAATCAAAGCAAAATTTAAGGCAAACCATGTATATGTCATTTCTCCCATAACTTTAAGGCATTTTCTAGTGTTTTGGAAACCATGTACATTTCATTTTTTCCATAAAAATCAAGGCAAACTTTAAGGCAAACCATGTACATGTCATTTCTCCCATAACTTTAAGGCATTTTCTAGTGTTTTGGGAACCATGTACATTTCATTTCTATGTCATTTATCCCATAAAATTTAAGGCAAACCATGTACATGTGTCATTTCTCCCATAAACTCAAGGAAAAATTTAAGGAATGTCATTTCAATGTCATTTCTCCCATAAACTATAAGGAAAAATTGAAGGCAAACCATGTACATGTCATTCTCCCATAAACTGTAATTTAATATATTTTTTAAACTTAAGGAAAACTTTAAGGAAAACCATGTACATGTCATTTCTCCCCTAAAATTTAAGGCAACCCATGTACATGTCATTCTCCCATAAACTTTGATTTAACATATTTTTTAAACTTAAGGCAAACAATGTACATTTCATTTCTCCCCTAAACTTTAAGGCAAACCACGTACATGTCATTCCCCCATAAACTTTAATTTAATATATTTTAAATGAAAATGATAGTGCTTTAAGGCAAACCATGTACATGTCATTTCTCCCATGCATTTGCAATAAAATTTAAGTCATTTGCAATCAATATTCATTTAATATATTTTTAAGGAAAATGCTAGTTTTTTTGGAAACCATTGTCATGCCATTTCTCCCATGAATTTGCAATAAAATTTAAGTCATTTTCAATCAATGTTCATTTAATATATTTTTAAGGAAAATGCTAATGTTTTTGGAAACCATGTACATGCCATTTCTCCCATAAAGTTTCATTTTCTAGTGTTTTTGGGAACCATGTACATGTCATTTATCCCATGCATTTGCAATAAAATTTAAGGCATTTGCAATAAGGAAAATGCTAGTGTTTTTGGAAACCATGTACATGTCATTTCTCCCATGCATTTGCAATAAAATTTAAATTCATTTGCAATAAATGTTCATTTAATATATTTTTAAGGAAAATGCTAATGTTTTTGGAAACCATGTACATGCCATTTCTCCCATAAAGTTGGAATTTGCTACGGTTTTTGGGAACCATGTACATGTCATTTCTCCGAACCATGTATATGCCATTTATCCCAAAAAATTCAAGGCATTTGCAATAAGGAATAAAATTTAAGGCATTTGCGATAAGGAATAAAATTTAAGGAAATTGCAATAAGGAAAATGCAAGTGTTTTTGGAAACCATGTACATGTCATTTCTCCCATAAAATTTAAGGAATTTGCTAGTGTCTTTGGGAACCATGTACATGTAATTTCACCCATAAACTTTAAGGAAAAAAATCTACGAGTCATTTCTCCCATGCATTTGCAATAAATGTTAATTTAATATATTTTATTGAATTTGCTTTTTCAGGGATAAAAAACCCACTAAATATGGTTGAAAAATGGACATTATGCATAGATGTTTCTTGCTATCCCAGTCCAGGGAAAGCATTGATTACGTATTTTCTTTGCAATATTGCAACTAACAAGGTCCTCCAAAGGAAAATTAATATATCGGGAAGAACAAGAAACAACAAGGCATATTATATTGCATTGATAGAAGGCTTGGGAACAACTAGGGAGTATGGATCAAATGGAATTGTAGTTTTCACCAATTTTGAACTTGTGTGCAACCATATGAAAGGCGTGTACTAAGTTAAGAAGGAGAGGATAAAACAACTGCATGGAAAAGCAAACAATATTGTTAGACAATTTGAATTTTTTAGTATAAGACATTATGCAAATGTTAATAAGATGTCTGGTGATCTATTGTGTAGGGAAATTCCAATTCAAGATCCATCTGTCAAAGGTGAGTTAATAGATGAATTATTATTATACAGGGAAATGCCAATTCAAGATTCATCTCTCAAATATGAATTAGTCTTGAGATGCTCTCCTTCAAAATTTATTGATGGACATTGTAACATATATTTGATATGTGTGTGTTTCTTACTTATAAATGTGTCATTTTTAATGACCATGTGTTATTTTCAATTATATACCAAGTGCTCCCACCATGTAAGCGCAACTTGGTGAACTTCTAAAAATGTAAGGATTTCAACAAATTTTTGTTTAAATTGAGTTTCACACATCACTTTGTGCTTTGAAAGTTGTGTTTTACATAATTTGTGGACTAAATTACACTAATTTTTTGAAATATCTTGAATTTATTTTAAATAGTGATTTAAAAATAAAACACATATTTCATTAAATTTGGATGTATTCTATTACAAGGCCTTCAACAACATTCATTCTTTTGTAAATCATCATATTAACTTAATTTAAGATAAAAATAATTTAGGAATGTCAAATGAATTAGAGACATGAATAGGTCAAACATGGGATTATTATGTACAATAGTATAAATTCACAATAAGAGTGTAAAACAAAAATCTTAGAAACAATTGATTTAAGGTAAATCATATTAGTATGCCTAACATCCAAGAAATATATTATAGTTATGGATAACATAATAGAGCCATCAATGTTTGATTTTTGTGTTAGACGACTCTAACCCCCTTTCCCACAACCTATTGTACTTTCACCAAGAGGAGAAAATTATAAGAATTGTTAATGTGGAATAATTAAGTGTGAAACACAACTTAATATGGATTTTAGTTGAAATTTATATAGTCTTCATGCTCTTTGATTATTAAATACTTAATGTAACTACTAATAATTTATCATTAAAATATTAATTTTGAATATAAAATATGTACCAAAAGTCATTTATATATTGCACATGATTTTCCGTGTCACGATCTAAATAAACCACTTAAAACCCATTATCAATAAATTCTAATTAGTTTTGTAAAAGATGTATCTTTACTTACATTAAGAGATTTATTTCAAAAATATAATATTACATTTATAAACTTATATCAATACATATAACTAAATGGAATACAGTAAATAGCTTCACGCCTTGTTAGCTTCTATGAGATTATTTTAATTACAAATAGTTTATTTAATAATTGATTTTTACAAAATGTTAATCTTAATGGGAAAATCGTGTCATGTGGTGGAAAAAAGTTTAAAGATGTTCATTTGTGACGCAACTCTTGAATGAGCCTGAATAGACTGCTTAATACTCAACATTATGAATTAATTAATCCAATGATGTTTTAATAGAAAACATTTTTTTACATTTAAGAGTTTTCTTTTAGAAATAACAATGTCACATTTATACATTCATATTAAACCACATGAGAGGTAATAAATATGTTTATTTGTGAGTCTACTTAATGCATGACATTATGAATTAATCAATCCATGTTTTAATAAAAAAACATTTTTTTACATAGAGTTTTCTTTTAGAAATAACAATGTCACATTTATACATTCATATTAAACCACATGATAGGTAAATGAAAATCAATCGATTGTTTCTGGACTTATCGAATTATATGGCATGATTGTATATAGAAGTAATTGATTTAAAAATGCATAGATAGAAAAAATTATCTATTGAAAATATAATAAACCACTTAGAACTCATCATCGATTGATTTTAAATTATTATTTTTTCTAATAAATGTATCTTTAATTACATTAAGAGCTTTATTTCAAAAATATAATACATCTATAACTTTCAAGTATCAATGCATATAACTAAATAGAATTTAATATGTCATTCTTTATGTCTAGTTGGCTTTTAATATTTCAATTATAAATGATTTATTTACGAATGGAAATTTACAAAATGCTAATAGGGATGAGAAAATCAAATGGTGTATGTTGTAAAAAGTTTAAATACATTTATTTATGACCAATATCTTAAGAGAACTTGAGGAATCTATTCACTATTCATTATCAATTAATTATTTCATATTTTGTTAGGAAAATCATTTCATTTTACATGGAATTTTATTTCAAAAAAACAATGTCGCATTTATACACTTATATTAAACTTCATGATAAGCAAATAAAAGTTGGTAAATGGCTTTATATAGACTACTTATAACTTAGTATCCATTAATTTTAATTTGTTTTATAAAAAATATATATTTGTTTACATTAGGAGCTACATTTCAAAAATATATCACATTTATAAACTTCTATTAATGCATATAACCAAAGAGAATACAATAAATAGCTTAGAGTAATGGTGGATTCTATGAGATTGTTTAAATTACAAGTAAATTATTTAAGAATTGAAAATGAAAATATGTTAAAATGGATGGGAAAATAAATGTCTTATGGTGCAAAAATTTTAAATACAAACATTTATCATCTATCTCTTTAATTAATCTAGATGGCCCACTTAACACGTTTTTAATTAATTTTTCCATGTTTTATTAAGAAGAGCTTTTTGTTTTACATGCATTTTTATTTTTATTTTTAAAATACAATATGAAATCAATACTCATTATGGTAGACAAATAAAGGTCAATAAATGGATTCATTATTAACTTATATGGGATAGATGATTGCATACGCAAATAGTTGATTTAAAAAATAAAATAAAATTATGGCTCATATGATTTGATTTCAGTTTATTTAAAATATGAAGAAAAAATAAAAATAAATAAAAATAAAGTTCAAAGACATAATTATCTATGATAGCGTCCAATCAAACCTTGATAGTCCACTTAGCAATCATTATCATTAATTATATGTTTTTATTTAAAAATGCAAATTTTTTTATAATAGATTTTTATCTCAAACAATAAATATCACATTTATGCACTCATATTAATGCATTTTATAGGTAAAAGGTCAATAATTAACTTTGAGTGTTGTTGATTTTCTATATGATATATGATTTTAATTACAACCATTAATTGATTGAAGTATATAAATTTATGTAAAATATGGATTGAGAAATCAGATATCTTATGCTTCAAACATTTCAAATCATTTTCTTATGACACATTTCCCATTAGCCTGAATAGCCAATAGTGCTTGTAGCATTATTAAGTAAATTATAATAATTTATTCAATAAGAATTGCACTTTTGTTTGCAATGAGCTCTATTTCAAAACTTATTTCACATAAGTAAATACAAGTCAATAAAAATACAATCATGCCTTGATGGTTCATGTAAGATGATTTCAATGGAAAATAATTCATTTAAGAACACACATACACACACATATTAGCAAAAAAAAATTGATACAACAAAGTCATTTCAAAAATAATTATAAATAATAATAGAAATATATAACAATATAATTGACAATTCCCATTGTAATTGTTTTTTATTAATACAAAGTTCTGATTTTTTTCCTACAAAAAATTAAAATTGAAAATTCCCATATAAAATTCCAAAAGATATAAAATCATACAAATTGATTCAGAAAAACTATGTTCAAATTGCATTCAAAAATTGGAATGTACTTGTGAACAATTTTATAAAGAAAAATATCTTCATCCACTACAATGAAGTACATGTTCTATTGAACATTCGAATGTACTCACATTTCTCTTTCATACGATGAAGAGTCTTAAGAAAGGGGAACAAAATATGCATAAGCCAAGTATCTTGCTCTTTTCATGTATAGGCTTTTATCAAGATGTGGTTTGATCGATATCCAATGAATTGAGAAGTATGCTTTGTTGTATCTATTAGCAATACATTCGATTCTCCATAATTATCTCCATATTGGGACCACACATCAATCAACCTTTCCTCATAAAATTGTATTGTCCTCCCTGCTTCTAATTTTGTTTGCAAATGACAATGAGACCTGTTCCATGTGAATTTAAAGTCCTCTATATCAATATTTGAAATTTCAAGTACTCGTCGGATGTACTTGTCAGTGAAATTTAATGTCCATATTGCAACATCATAATTTTTTAAGAAATATTTTAAAAGTTTTGAATGAAAAGGCCTTAAAAAATAGGACCTATCACTGAACTGCCAATCTGCTTCTCTTTGAATATAAAAATTGTGTTCATCTTTGGTGTACGATTGGAAGAAAACTCCTTCCAATTCAAATATCAACAACATCTTTTGACATATAGTGATGCCCATTTGAGTCTGCAACTGCACTGCAACCACACATATGATATTAACATATCTCCACTTCAACACTTTATTTCTTAATGATATAAAAACCTAACATTTCAAAAATGATGTTAGTATTTATTATGAATTAACGGTAATCACAAAGTATAATTACTAGCCCCATTAAAGTGAACAAACTAATCATATGTTTACTTTATACGTACAACCTAATATATTTATTTAATTTGTTTGGAATAAGCAAGTCTTATAGGATCACATTGACCAACCATTTAAATCATTGATTTTAAGTCTTATAATGATTTGTTTAATTTGAACTGAAAGATATAATTACAATGGTTGCAGTTAAACAAACTAATTATATATTAGTTTCCACATGTAATATAATACAATTTTTAAATTTCAAACCTACTTAATTATACACTCTAGAATCTCTACTTTAGTTTCTTTTGGTGCTTCTTTTAGTCAAGATTCTATATCTATTGTTGGGGCTACGTACATCCTAATATATTTTTTCAACTTATATGAAATAAAAAAAATTTATAACAATGCAGTGAACCATCATTTGCATTACTAATTTCAAAGCCTGTATAATGATAACTTAAACCACAATTGAAAAAAATAATTGTAATGTTTCAATACAAATAGAACAATTATCTATTAATTTTTACATGCAATCTAATCCATTGTAAAAATTTCTATAGCATGAGAAATTTTGATATGAAAACATTAAACAACCATTCAAATCAATAATTGTTATCAATACAATAATATCTCACAAAAACAAGAACATAAAATTATTGTATTCTACTTTTGACAAACCAAATCAACAATTCTTTTATTAGTATTGTAAAATAGAAGTCAACTTAAATTTTAAGGGGCTACAAAATATAGTAATAATTCATGATGTCATACATATTATGACATGAAATAGACACCAATACTCTTAAGGTACTATTAGATGTTATTGAACATCCTTCAAAATAGCCTGCACATCTGTTGCCTTGTTGCATTTAATCAACATTCTCCATAGCTTTTCGATCAACCAATCATCCTCTTTATTTGTTCCAATGAATTGAGGGGCAAGAATCACATTTTCTTTTGGATTTCCTTGCATTCTCTCAAGTGAACAATCCACTAGAATAGTATTGGTTGCATCATATTGGGTATGCATTTCCCACACTTTTTTCAATGATTTAGTGTGTATACCTTTTTTTGGATTGTCAATGGCCTTATGTCCCTTTTTTGGTTTACACTCTGAAGCAGTCCACATAAACACAAGTTTAACTTGTATTTTTTCTGAAAAAGACTTTTTTAGAACTCTTGTTGTGTTTTGTTTTGAAGCTATCGTCCAAATTGCAATTTCAAAATATTCATTTTTGAAACACATTTCAAAAAATGTATTTGTATGTGGATGAATCCAAAATAAATTTTTCTCTATTTTGTAATCTTCATCAGTTCCCATTTTCTCAATATGTCCTTTGTTTGTTGCTTCATCATCGATGCTATGGTAAAAAATGTCCCTTAATTCAAGAATAAATAATTTATTTTGGGCTGCAATACAATAAAAAGTAGTCTAGTCAAACCATTTTATTCTTGTTACAAAAATTACTAAAAAAAATATCGCAACAATACACTTACCATGAGTGTTCTTTTGACTACTTATAGATGAAACAATCTTCTCTTTTATCATCTTCACAGAACCTGGATTTAAAAATATTAAATCTTCAATTAAATATGATCAAATTATGTACTAAAATATATATTCAATACAAAATTCGCAATTAAAGAAAAGCCTTATCAATGTAACCTACAAAATACACACCCGCACACTTTTAACATTATTTTGATTGTTAGTTTTGTTATTTTTATTTGTTCCTATAATAAACATATACAATGTTATGGTATAGAAGCATTAGAATTTGAAGAATAATAATAAAAAACAAAAAACAAAAAGACAAGTAATAAGTACCTGATATGGCATTATTTTCATAATTATAACTTTGCACCTCATCATCATTTTTGTTCTCTTTATTTGTCTCTACATTAAACATATAAAATAGTTTGAATTGTGAAAATGAATAAAAATATTAAATAATAAGGAAAGAAAATGGGAAAATTACAAGTACCTGATATTATATTTTGTTCTTGATTACAACTTTGTTTATCAATCTTCGGATTATTGTCTTCGTTCTCATTATTTGTCTCTATAATGTACAACGAATATGTTATAAATTGTGACAATGATTAATTGAATAAAAAAACAAACAAAAGAATAAACAACAAAGTTCATGTTAACTACCTAATATGATATCATTTGCTTGATTATAGCTTTGTTTCACATGCATTTGATCAATGTTTTTGTTCTCCCTTTTGTCACTATGATAAACATAAAAAATGTTATAAATTGTGACAATGAATAAAAGCATCAATCAATTATATAAACAATGAATAATCTTTAATCGTCCATATAATATTTTGGCCTTGGTTGTAGTTTTTTGGGACATTCACTTGTCATTATATACTTTCTTTTTAAATAATTTAGAATTATATATATATATATATATATATATATATATATATATATATATATATATTTCTAAATTATTTAAAAAGAAAGTATATAATGACAAGTGAATGTCCCGAGAGAGAGAGAGAGAGAGAGAGAGAGAGAGAGAGAGAGACTAATACCTATTTATATATCCATCATTTCATGGTCAATGTCTTGATTAATTCCTTTCTTCTCATAATTCCCTATAATAGACATTCGAAAATGTTATAAATATGAAAATTAAATAAATTAAAAAAGTAACACGAGCAATAACCAAACAAATTATGTACCTGGTATAATAACATCTTCTCCTCCTATTTCCATCTCTAAATTTGTTTCAACATCATGTGCACTATATTGATTATTTGTTTGCTTCCCACTTTCATCATTCCCTGTTTTAGAATCCCCATCATTAGTCATTGTAGTAAACATTTTGACAACTAAGAAATTTAACCAAAATAGTATCCAAAGTATTATAAGAGAAACAACAAAGAAACTATAGTACCTAAATTTTCCAAGAAGCTAATGGATCCTTGGTTTGATAGTTGAAAATATTTGTAACTATTCAACATTATTGTCCTTTGTGATTCTATTTGCACAACACATGCAATTCTTCTTCTATATGTACAACAAGCCTTGATTAAATTTTCCCCCGCATAAAGAGAAATGACCACTTTTGCATCACTACATTGTTGATGTCTTTCCAATAAATCCATCCAGAAACCATAATCTCTCTCATTTTCATCAAGTGTGTCTTCAAATGTGTGAGAGTATTTTGAAACCTCGAACATTTTTAATTCTGAAGTATAGAAATGTATAGTCAAAACTATATCATAACTATAATTATTTTGGGACATATATTCATAAATTCTAGTAGTCATTTTATATTTGAACTTGGAGTTCTGTATGGTCATTTCCAAAGTTTGACGTACATCATTACAAAACCAAAGTTCTACTAAGAGAACTGTAGTAAAGTCATTCAACTCGTTTTTTTCGATAAGAAATCGAAAAAATTCAATATAATAGCTCTTATGGAATGGTTCTTTTTTCAAAGCCACTGTATCCAGAACAACAAGGTCAGTATGTAAAACTGGCTGCAACTGACATGGAAAAGAGTGCAAAAGTGTTGAAAAAATATCAGGCCCTCAAAAATGACAACCAAATTCAAAATTGTTGTCAATCTATTGAACGTTTGTTGATTCTTTTATCATTCTGTCAAGGACTCAACATGCTTGTTTAGAAATGGAATCTATCTTTGTATTTCGTGTTCCTTTTACATAAGTAGACCCCTCCACAGTTTTGCAGAAATTGTAAAATATGAGCTCGTTAATTCCATAATGCTCAAGAATATTGAATGTGGTAAGAGTCTTATCATTCAATTTCTCATCATGAATTTGACAATATGCAACCATTGCATCCAATATTGTTCTGTTGGTTTTCAATTTAGAACAATAATCTTTCAATTTTATGGCATCTGTTGGATGATTAGGTGGAATAGAAAACCAAATGGTTCCATTCAATAAATTTTCTGCTACTAAACCAATTTCTTCTATGGTTAATCCCTGAAGGGGACGAAAAGTAGCCGCTGTCAAACTGTGTAGACTGTTCTTCTTGTAGTTCTCAAAATCAGGTCGGCTTGGAGAACACTTTAATGTGCCTAGTTGGTAACAATTAAAGACAATGTCC
>CM076572.1:1120759393-1120835465 GCA_034641835.2 Pinus albicaulis
ATCCACAAAATCCCTTTATGAGATGATCAAGTTATGGGGAGGTCCTAGATTACATAAATTTATTAGCTTGAATATGGATGGTCCTTCAATATCTACAACTTTAAGGCAAGTTAGAAATTCATTGACATATATTCCAGGGGAGCACGAACACATTTTTGAGGTAGTTGGAAAAATTTATGCTTCTTATAAAGCCAAACATGGTATATATGGACCAATTCTGGTATGCCTTGCAGAAGATGAAACAATTGTGAAAAAATATGTTAGGTGGGTAGAAAAAAGCAATACACTGGTGAGGTTTTGTGGTTTGAAAGAAGAACATCAATGCCAATCGCATTTCTTGGTGACAGTTGGTGAGGGAGATGCAAGCTATGAGATTATAACAAATTCTTTTAAAAACAATGTTATTGGACATTATGCACGTGTTATTATTGCAAACCATTTACATGAAAAAATTCCTCGTTTGGTTGTAGTTGTTCATCCAACATGCAATAAATTCAATGCAAATTTTGTTTATCAACAATTGGAAAAGGTAGAATTTATGTGGAAGAAACACCTAGAAAACAATTTGGGACCTATTGTTGGTCATTCCTCAGATGGGGATAGCAGAAGAAGCCAACTTATGGTGAAGGATTATTCTTCAACATCAGGTCTTCTATATCAAATTCCTTGGGAAGGGTGGAGGCTAACTGGGTTGTACAATGGTTGCAATGTAACAGGATTGCATGACCAAGATTACATCCACAACGGCAAAAAGATAGTGAATCGTTTGTTTAGCGGTCGACGAGAATTGGTTTTAGGAAATGAGTACATAAGTTTTTTCCATGTCAAAATGGTTTATCACACTTTTAAAGTGGATGATCACAAGCTTAAGTGTGAAGATATAGAGAGGATGGATCAACGAAATTGGGGTTCTACACAACGCATTGCTTCAAGGCATGTTCAGAGGTGTTTGAAAGAGTTGAGAAGTACACCAAGTAGAAAGTTAGAGAGGACACTAGCTACAGAGACTTACCTAATGATTGTTGTTGACTACATTGACATATTTATGTCTCATAGTTTGAGCCTCTGGGAAAGAGTGCGAAATGCTTCACAAGTTCATCATTTCTTCGCATTATGGTTATGTTGGGTACAAAAACAATCTCATACTAATGTCAACATAAATTTCATCAGTAGAAAGGCATATCAAGATGTGATAATTTTTTTTCATTTTGCAGTTTTGTTGATGATATTGTTTCGAGATCAATACTCTAACTTGCCATGTGTTTTTCACTTGACTGGGTCAGATGTATGTGAGAAATTCTTTAGCAAAGTTGGTAGGATGGTTGGAGTGGAAAGGGCCTATTATTTCACTGACTTGCTTCATGCTGTTGGAACCCTTAATAGAGTTGTTGAAGAAGAATCAAATTCCCAAGGGCTTCATTTTAATAAATCCCATAATAAGCAAGAAAACATTTGGAATAAATTGTACTAAGAAAAAATAAAAAACATTGACATATTGTCGCAATATGATTCAATATCCACAGACGCTAAAATTGTAGAAGCCCTTAAGAATGGATTGAAGGATGCACAAGACGTTTTATCAACTCTTGGAATGAAACCAAAAAATTACACTCAATGTTCTTGGTGGGTTAAACCATGGACAGAGGATAAAGATTATTCAACATTCCAAATTGTGGATGAAGTAGTTGATGATTCTCCACTGAGATGTTCCAACTCTATATTTCAATCTTCATCTTCATTGGTACACAATGAAAGGGAATTGCAAATAATGGAAAGTGAGTGGAGACACGAGTTGGATGAAATTTTAGATTCCACTGATGAAAATGTAAGCAAAACTATAAAACCAGTGGTGAATCTTGATGGTAAGAATATGTTCAAAGCATGTTTGGTTAGTTAGTTGAATGGAAATCCAACATTATCCAAAAACAGGCTGACAAAAGTGAGAAGTGGGGTTTACTTTAGGCGAGATGGGAATACTCTACAAAAGGGTGTTTCAATTGGCTTTGGAATTGGATCAGATTGTGGCGTGTTGTTTGAAAACAACTCAATTCCTCCCACTGAACGTACTGCAAGAAAAGGTGTTCCTCAAAGTAAGGTGTTTCTTGTGGAATGTGGTACATTGGAAGGGTTCAAAGAATAAGGAAGAAGGATGGTAATAGGGTGTTTGATTACCATAATGACATCAACCTTTTGGATAGATTAGAAGGCATCGAGCTTCAATTATGTTGGTATAGTAGAATAAAGGGGCAACACGTGTATAAGTATGATTTGACTGATCATTATTTTGTACAACTTGAATCTGTTATAGCAATCAAAAACTTATCGTACAATGCTAATAATGATACATACAAATTAGAAGAAAGTGATTACAAAGTTTTTTTAGATTTTGTGAAAAATTTGAATAAGGTTAATTTTCAAAACATTCTACTTTAACTTTCCTTATGTATTTCCATATGTTGGATTATTTATAAATAGTTTTTGGTTATATTTTTGTCGATTTGTTTGTATGAATCTGATGTTAATTTTGTATTTTTTGGCTTTAGGTATAGTGAATACTTCAAATGGTGAATGTTCGAGATAACTCAACCTTTTTTTTCTACCTACTTTTTGGTGTAAGTTTCTTTCACTAGCCATTTATCTTTCTGTAGTTGTGTTTCATTCAAACATTAATTTGGTATTTCTTCCATAAAAACAATATAATTACATATCTATATAACTATATGTACCCCTTACCTGAACACATATATACATTTTGAATATAAGGGCATCCCTTACCTCAACACTTATGTTGGATGCCTTCTACTATGGTTCTTCTGAAGTTGGTCCATTTAATCACGAAAAGCAAGAAGAATTGGTTCCATTTTTATGAATATGTTTTGAAGAAATGTATGTGGTTCTTCTCACTAATGTTAATGTTTTCCTTGGATTTTTATATTAATGGTTCGCTTGCTAGAAAGGATATCAAGGATCTAATGGCATGGGGTTCAATCAGAATGGTTTTTGTTCACTCAAGTCAACAAATTTACACCAGAGTGATGCCTAACACATGAAGTGCATTTGATTTTGAATGTTTTTGTGCGAGTTGGATTTCCTATTTTTCAAATTGGACATATAAATCAGAGTTTGTAGCTCAAAAAATGTGCCATCAGAGTCTTTTTGAAAGTATTTATATTTTGGCCACCTTGATATCATTTTCTTTTTTATTTTTGCAAAAAATACATTTATTGTTTGGAAAAATAGGCCCTTGTAATTTGACCTATAAAAAATAATTTTTTTTGTAAGAGAAGGGGGTTGGATATTGGATATATCACAGGAGAGCTATTGTACTTGGAGTTTTTTTTTTTTGACAATATAGAGGCAGTTGTAGTAAGAATTTTGGGATTCACGTGGTATGGCTTTATAGCATTGTATCTCCTTTGTGTTTCATTTCATCGAATGCCTTCTCAGTTCCATTTCATATCTTATGCTTTCACTCATTATTCTAAAGAGTTATAAACATAATTCATAAATCAATTTATGCTCTGTTTTGTAAGGGCAATTATGTTGTGTTACTTTCTTCTTATAGAATGAGTTAATTATCTAAATGCTCATTCTAATTCCATTTCTCATCCTACACTGCAATGACAAAGCCTGAAAGCTATCAAAGTCTACCTATCTTGCCCCATTATCGCTACTGTAATTCATTTAGCTAACAAATTTATAACACTATCCTTGCTAGCAACAATAGGTTTGAATTGGTGTCATTATCACTGCAAGGAAAACACCTAAACTTGATACTGATCCAGGATTTTCAGATCGCTGAACACCATTTCCACAACTTTTTATTGAGTTGTTGAGGCTCATAGTTCTATCATAGCTCCATGCTTATTAAGCACCCACAGTCTCACCGTGGTTTGGGAAGTCCTCATTAGTCGCTTACCCTAGTAGGTCCACACAGTCTGGTTACAAAGATGTTGATTGTTGAGTCCATCTGTGCAGAATGCCTCACCTCCAACACAGTATATGATTGTGGGACACAATGGCTGATGTTAAGACCTCGTTCAGGTGTGACCATGCTAATCAAGTAAACAATTTTAATTGATGCCATAGGTGATATTTTGTCTAAACATGTTGGATAAATATCATACGTGAGTTCAAGTAAATAGGTCTACCTATTACATGCACAGTTCAGGTGCCACAAAATGATATGCACTTTCTTAAGTGTAATGGTCTTTGAAGAATGTATCCATTTCAAAAAAGAGAATAAGCCCAGTGAAAATTGTGAACTGCCCAGTCAAAAAAGTGACTATGATGCATTGATGGTATTCAAGGCTTCAGCTGATTCAAAGAACAAACTTTGCTCTTGGAAAACCAGGGAACCATGCACAGGAAAATGGATCGGTGTCATCTGTATAAACAATAAGGTTATTCAGTTTGTGCTGTAGAGCCTTGATCTCACTGGTCTCATAGAATCCTTAGTTGATTTAGACCATTTTATCATCTTCAGCCTCAAGGGGAATTTGTTAAATGGCACCCTACCCGACTTATCAAAGTGGAGAAGCAATAAATTATTGTTTCTCTCGTACAACCAATTCTGTGGTCCACTACCTTCATCTATTTCACTGTTAGATCAGCTCTGGAGATTGGATGTTTCAAACAATAATTTAACTGGTGAGATACCATTTTATTTGAATTTTCTTAGCCATTTGATCACTCTGAGACTGGAAACCAATCTATTTTCTGGTACTATCACAGCCTTGAACATGACCAGTCTTCAAGACTTTACTATTTCTGGTAATCATCTCATAGGGGCCATCCCTGGATCTTTGTCCAAGTATCCTTATTCGAAATTTTAAAGTAATTTATTTCTTTGTGGCAATCCCTTGCCAAGTTGTAAGAGCATAATCAGTAATCCTACCACTCCAGGAGGCATTGTGAATTCCAGCCTTGTGATGTAGGATCCAAGTATTGTGCCCTCAACTCCAAGTTCAAAGCCTGAGATGGCACAGAGTACAAAGAAAAGCATAAACAAATTAAGCAGGGGTGTTTTTATTATCATTGTGGTTGGATATTTTGCATTGTTACTGCTAATTTCCTGTGTTTTACTTTGTTATTAATGGAGAAAGTACTCTCAGAAAATTATGGATGAGAAGCATGGAAGGATATTAGAAACACAAAAGATTGTTTATTCTTCAAGCCCGTATCCCCAGCAATCAAGTGCTGTAGAGAAGGGTAAACTAGTTTTCTTTGAGGGAACTTGACAATTTGAGTTGGAGGATCTTCTCCATGCTTCCGCTGAAATGCTTGGGAAGGGTAGCTTTGGAATTACATATAAAGTTGTGTTGGAAGATGCTAACGTTGTTGCTGTGAAGAGGTTGAAGGATGTGCATGGTCCAGGGAGAAGAGATTTCGAACAACATATGGAACTCTTAGGAAGGTTGTGGCATTTGAATCTAGTGAGCTTAAAGGCTTATTACTATGCAAGAGTTGAGAAGTTACTTGTTTATGATTATATGGCAAATGGAAGTCTATACTCCCTTCTGCATGGTATGTTCATCGTGCTTGTTTTTTCCTTTTTAGTTTTATTCCCTTGTTGCCTTAATGATTATTATATGTTCTCAGTATAAAATAATGGAAGTTGGTTTTCATAATTGAAAATATTTCATGAAGATGATTGTTTGTTCTTCTTTCATTGGAAAATGGGTCTGATGCCATTTTGAATATTGAATGTTATCACATGTTTAGTTTGTATTTTTATCTTTGGCCCTATATCAAGCCATCAAATGCAACTCCGATGTAAGTTTGGATCATAGAAATGTGCCTAGAAATTCATTCCTCTTTTACCAATTTTAGATTCATTTCTCTGTTGTGCTGTTGCAGGCAATCATGGTCCTAAGAGAACTCCTCTTGAATAGAAAACTAGAATGAAGATAAAATTGGGTGTAGCCTATGGTTTGACCTTCATTCACCACTCATGTAAATCTCCCAAGCTGGCCCATGGGAATATCACGGGAATATCAAGTATTCCAATGTTTTGTTTGATAAGAGTGGAAATGTTTGTATCTCAGACTTTGGTCTTGTTGTGCTTATTAGTCTTGCATCTCCTGCATCAAGAGCTATGGGATACAGGGCTCCAAAACAGGCCGAGACAAGAAGGATATCTCAGAAAGTAGATGTATATAGTTTTGGAGTGCTACTCCTAGAGATTCTTACTGGGAAAGCCCCTGTTCAGCTACACACACACGATGAAAGCATAGATGTTCCCAAGTGGGTACAATCTGTTATGAGGGAAGAATGGACAGTCGGGGTATTTGATCTAGAGCTCATGAGGTACAAGAACATCGAGGAGGAAATGGTGGGCATGCTTCAAATGTCAATGGTATGTGTGTCTGTGTCCCCTGAGAAATACCCGAAGATGAGTCATGTTGTGAAGATGATTTTTAATACTATGCATTTAAGACCTAAAATAGATCAAGTCAATATTCATGGTTTGCTCTTGCTCTCTAATATAAGGGATGATGTCCATCTTATTCTTGGAATGAAACGCAAAATAATTTATCGATGGGTGTGAGATCAAGCAGCCTAGTGTCATATTTGTGCACATACTTAAAACCATGTTGCTGACTTCCAATGAATAGCTATTGAGGAAAGCCATAAATGATGATATAATGCCACCAACAATACAGTTTGAATCCGATCAAATAGTGACAAGATAAATAAGACTTCTTCCAATTTACTGTGTAGTGTTGCATCCACTAGATTTGAGTCTTTAAGAATCGATAACTTCATATCCATTTCAGTAGGAGTTGTTGCAGATTTATCATCATCAATGTCAAATATGTTTCAAATTTCAATATCTTCCTTACATACTTAGCTTGGAAAATCTAAATACATTGGAGCTATCATTTCGAAAGCTTCATGCAGGAAGCTCATTTTTTATCACTTCCATCATTCTTGGAATTTGGATTCACTGAAATGATGCCATCAACATATAAGATGCAATCAATATTTCATCCTTCAATTTACTTTTGACAATCTGACATGTTTTCAAAATAATTATCCTTGACTGGTCATCAATGCTTGCATACAAGGCTCTATGAGCCTACCTCAGTCCATATGAGCTATAATGCATATACATTTCCTCTGCAAAAATTGTATTCTAGAAGGCACTTTTGACATCCACTTTATACATCTCACACCTATGCCTAACTAATTGTATTCATCTAACAAGTGCTGCAGTGCAAAGTTTCTTCAAAGTCTACACAGGCTCCCAAGTCTGATTTATCTGTATCTCGGTATAATCCTCTGGAATTTCTTTTTTCAACTCTTGCTTTATGTTCGCTTCTTCAAATGAGTTAGACTCGTGTGAGTCAATACTCAAAAGCAACACTTACTGGATATACAATTGACTGTTGTAGGCTAATTGACTTCCAGACTTCTTCACTAGTTGTAGGTAGTTCTTGGAACTTTGAATCCATCATCATTCTTTATGTAGATACGAATTTGGAATTTTCTTGAACTTTGGTCTGACTTTTTACTATTTGTCTTGTTGGCACTAGCTTGCTCAGCATCACCTAATGTTTGTTTGGTCATATTTTCATGTTTTAGATTGCTTTCCTTTACTTCTGTGAGCTTTCTTACATTATCCTTTAATACAAGCCATGGTACAACAATATAGTTTCATACTTCTTGCAGATTATATTTAATTTTTATCAAAGAATTATTTTTACTTCCTCATTCAAATAGCCTATACACCTTGGACTTTTCACTGTGCCGTACAAAAATGTGTATTTTTCTTTTGTCTTCTAGCTTTTGCCTAATTTTATTTTGCCACGAGCATACAACCACATCATAACAAAGACTCCAAGACAATTTTATTGTGATTTCCTTCGACTCCATGTGCCCTTTGGTGTAATGACAGAATCCTGGGAGGAAATTTTTCCTAGAGGTTTTCCCCCTTTTTAGATGATGTATGGGAAGAGGGTAAATTGAGAAGAACATAGCTAACATATCACTCCAACTCCAAAATTATTGTGAGTTCCAAGGATGACAGAGCACTACACAATAGCATTGTTAACTCTGGCAATTGCAAAAACACCCACAAATTCAATGGGGGATGTGATGGAATATGAGTGCAAAAATATGGTTGAATGAGAGAATGCAGAAAAAGAGGTTCACCTTATTATTAGATGATGTATGAGGAGAGGGTATTAAGATGATGGAGGAATTGGGTCTACTTCGGCTAGCCGAACACTCTAACTCCAACATTATTGTGAGTTGCAGAGATCACAAAAAGATGTTAAATATTAGAAACTCCAACTCCAAAGTTACTGTGAGTTCAGGGACCACACCCACTATTAAATATGGTAGTTGCAGAGACATAACCAATAACAATGGGGTATTTGATAGAATAAGAAGGGAGAACTATGGTTGAATGAGAGAATATGGAGATATAGATTTTCCTAGTACTTAGATGTATGAGGAGAGACTGGTAATGGAGGAATTGGGTTTACTGTAGCTAGCAGCTCCAACTCCAAAGTCGTTGAGTGTTGAGTGTTTCAGGGATCATGTAAGAGTATGAAATACGGGAGCTGCAGATAACACTAGGAAATTTGATGGAATGTTAGAAATAACAGTGGTTCGCTAATCATGTTTTTCCATATAACATTGGAAATTTTTCAGTCAATAAATGAGAAATAACTCAATCTTGTGGTCAATAAGTGTGGAGGGATTATGCTTACACTCAAAGTTTCAGGCAGGACCATGTCAGAGACTATTGATCCACAAGTGTGGGAGATTGAAGTCTGGAGGCTGTGCAATCCCTCAACAATGGCCACAAATCATTTTCATCTGTATGTTTTTCCTAGATTTAAGCTACCCATGGCTGCTGCAACATTTTTCTGCAATTGTATTTTCTATAGGTAGCTGCTTCCTTTGTTTTCAGTGAAATTGTTTATTCCAAATTTGGCGTGATCCTGTTGTGTATAACAGAAGGGTTGACTGCAAGGAAGAATAGCTACAAGAAGATGAGACAAGAGGCTGTTGGAAATGTTGTCATTGATGGAAAAGGATATGACAAAGGAGTAGCACCTGAAATAGCAACAAAGCAGTAGTGAGGTAGCAAAGACAACAAAAAGAGAAGTTAGGAGCAGTACCAGGTAGGGCAGTAAAGGAGGTTTGATTTCAGTGAGAAACTGCATGGCTCTTTAGCATATGTTGTGGTGTGCAATCACCTGTGCACAGATCACATATGTGAGTCGATCAGGGTTTATAAACAGTTCTCGAATAAACCATGTGGCAAGGGTTCGAAACTAAAGATTCAGTGTATAAATTGAAGGAATTAATGGTTGCAGAGATATGATGGTTTTGAATATAGCAAATATTATAGTTGCAATGAACCATAGTACAGTGATTATTTTGCAGAATCAAGAACTTGAATGTGCAGTTAGAAGCGGGTAGTTCATAGTACAGGGTAGAACCCTAAATATGCAATGGAAGGTTGATATATTATATATCATAGCTGAATTGGAGATAGAATGGCATGATGATTGCGTCGAGGTTGGAAGGTAGCAACCAGTATAAAGAATTCATGTTGAAAGACATAAACGAAATCGGGAACAAAGTGTTAAACTTGGCAATGGAACTGTAATGAAAAGAAAAAAATTGAAGCGGAATGCGTAAATATAAAGGTGGATGGAACCTTGAGGTAAGAAGCAGAACCGTGACTGGAGTGAACAGTGAAAGGGGGTTTCTATTTTTCATCGCACCACCTTCGACAGGCAAGCAGTATTCAAGAAATCGAAGCGATTCCATAGAGTGGTTGACACGTGGCATATGGTGGGGTTCCGAAAACCACTCTCATTGTGTGCCATCGTGCATTATCTTTCATGAATCTTAACCATGCAATATCCATTGGATCAATTGAAGTGATGCAACGTAATAACAACCATTGGATAGGTGCGTGGATTTGACAAAGGTATATTGCGTTGTTGTTAACGAATAAAGGTGGGCCTGGATATATGATATCCTATTGATTATATGGATTCGACCCCTTATATTAATGTTTATAATGCTTGACTCGGGGAATGTGCATACATGGTGATATATTTATATATTGTGCTAAAGTCAAAACTTATATAAAATGAGGTGCGTGTTGGGCATACGTTAAAATGAATTCATGAGTCTTCACATTTGGTTCGGGAACATACATACATACATACATACATACATACATACATACATACATACATACATACATACATACATACATACATACATACATATATATATATACATATACATACATATATATATATATATATATATATATATATATATATATATATATATATATGTATGTGTATATATATATATAGATATATATATCTATATATATGTATATATATATATTTATATACATATATATATATATACATACATAGATATATATATATACATACATACATACATATATATATATATATATATACATACATACATACACAGCATAAAGTATACATACATACATATATATATATATATATATATATATATATATGTATGTATGTATGTATGTATGTATGTATGTATGTATGTATGTATATATATATATATATGTATGTATATATATATATATATATCTATGTATATATGTATGTATATAAATATATATATATACATATATATAGATATATATATCTATATATATATATATATATACACCTATATATATATATATATGTATGTATATATCTATGTATATATATATATGTATGTATATAAATATATATATATACATATATATAGATATATACTTCATATATATATATATACATACATACATACATACATACATACATACATATACACATATATATATATATATGCTGATATATATATACTACGCTGGTATGTAATATAGTGGATTTTATAATCGTGAGTATAAGAAGCCTCCACAGTTGATTAAAGTGCCAACCCAAGAAATTAGAACCTTGAGAGTTTGTCTAGATTTAAAATCAATTGTTATATTAAAAGACAATTATATGTGCAGCAGTTACACAACTGCAACGAAAAAGAGAGAGACAGCTACAAAAAAATGTACAGTGATCCAAAAATTCTGAAGGGGGTTGATTTGAAAAATATATTATATGGACAGAGAGTATGTAAGCAGGTAGCCCGAGTACAGAGATTGATAATGAACAGACATTGCCCAAATTTATACTTATTTGAGGATAAACTTGGAAAAGTAGTTATATATGCAGAAGGTGCACACAAATACAGTGAACAGAGTATGTAGAACAATTATTTAACATCAACAGAAAAGAAAAATCCAGTAAAGCCAAAAATCCAGAAAAGGAGCTGAGTGAAATTGAAGTGTGTAACTGAAAATGTGAATGTAAATGTAGTAATTAAATTTTTTATTGTTTGTGATGCATTGGCAAGTCTCCAATAGGAAAACAAAACTCCCACTGTAATATTGCAACTAATGCATATTGTTATATTTTTTTGAATGAGTGGGTAAAAGAAATGAGAAGGCAGAAGGAAAAAAGTCAAGACTATTCACTTCAAATTCCGTGAGGAATGTAAAGAATCATGCGATGAAATCTATAAATAATATCAAATTAATATGCACAAGGGTTGAGAGAGTAAGGATAGAGAATGCAAAGTATAGAAGATTGAGGCAGAAGAGATAAAGAAGAGAGGAGAAGAAAAATATGCTACAGAACAGAGCCGATATCTGAGGTAAATCAGCAAACACTTCTTGTGATAAATTGAGGAAGTTGGAGCTTCCCTATCGAGTTGAAGCTTGATAGCTGTTAGTTGTAGCTGACTGAGGTTGGAGCCTCCTGTAGGTTGGTGCCTGTAGAAAATTGAAGGGAGTTGGAGCTTCCTTGCAAGTTGTTGCTTGCAGAATTGAGGTTGGAGCCTCCTGTAGGTTGGTTCCTGTAGAAAAATAGTGGTGAGAGGGAGTTGGAGCTTGCCTTTGCATCACAAAAATAATAAGATGTGGTTTTCTCCCTTTATGGGTTTCCACTTACATCTGCTATCTCTATGTGTATTGCTTATGTGTTGATATGATCCATTCAATCTGCTTAATTGTTTGCTGCTCTCACAATAAGTTTGGTGTCACATTAATTTAATATTTTCTGTAACACTTTAAGACTGTTCACATATTAAGCTGTAAATAAGTTTGGAGAAAAAATTATAAGGCCTATGTATGTGTTAAACTGATTCACCCCCCCCCTCTCAGTTTAACTAAATATTCAATAGAGGCTACAACCCAATCGAGATTGCTAGCATTTACTTGGACCTTTTGGACTGAGGTTAAGAGGTCTGCCCATAGAAAGCTATCTGCATCTCTTGTAAATCTACTAAGCTTCAAAATCCTACTTTTTTATAGGTTTAGCATCAGAGAATTATCCTATGGTTTTAATAAGCTGAGATCCATGCCTTTTAATACAGTCAAATTTGAATTTTGATCTTAACACTTGAAATATCAAATATAATTTTTTTATTTCTTTGAAAATAAAGTTGAAATCTACCATTTATCTTAGCCTTAAATTTTATGAAGATTTGCAGTATATCTCGTAGCATCTAAACCCTTCTGTATTTGCAACGTTTGCAAATATATTATTACAACAGTTTGGTAATGGGATGCCAAAAAGTGTCTTCCATATATGATTGGGGCATCTTGGCACATCTAAAGAAGTTATACCTAGAGATAGATGGAGAAATAGAAACACTTGATTTGAAAATCATGATTATATATAACTGATGTAAACATTTTTGAATCCTCACACATTCAAAATCTCAACCAATATGAATATATGTCTAATCCTGGAAAGTCTACCCCACGATAATGCTAGCCTGTTAAAGTTGAAAAGATGTGGCATACAATGCTCCCTCCTCTTTAAAATTGAGTGCAAGATTTTGAAATTTTTTAATTGTGCATCAGATATCATTGAATGTACTTTGTTAAAGAATTTTACCATGGAATTCAGCAAGATGGGGGCATTTTCTTTGTTGGAGATACTTTCATTAGTTTGGATAGATGAGGTACAGTCTTATTGCTCGTAGTAGAGAAGGGTGCAATTCCTTTACTTGAAAATGAAAGCATATAGCTGTTCAATGGTATTAGACAAATTAAGAAGGGTCAAGATAGCAAAGGAAAGGCTACAAGTTGAAAAAATGTACTACTACATACGCCAAAGAATCTATAAAAGGTATTTTGGTTAGCTCTTTGGTGAATTTTGGTGTAAGGAATTTTCTTTTTTTCCCGCAAATTTTCTTTTTATGTAAAAAAGTAAAATGCCATGATTTTTATTGATGATCGTATAGCAGACCATTGCTCTGAAATTTTCAATATGTTATTCAAGGTACTTAATACTTCATTCTTTGTAAACTATTGTTTTCAATTTCACTTTGGTAAGATTTAGTAGCAAAATCAGTTCAAGAATCATTGTGATAACAGAGATTGAGAAAAAATACATGTTTTTTCACTTGTAGTATTATTGCCACATATTGCTGTCATGTTTTTTTTTTCCTTTTCATTTTAATTTTGCTCCGTCACTGCTACAGGACGTGATATTTACCGCAATTGTTATTTTACCAATATTTCACCAAGTAGTTATTCTACATAAATCCTATGAAAAGAAAAAATTTAAAACATATCTTGTAGACATAATGCAAATACATAAAATTGTTATTCTTTTTCATTTTTTCTCTTGGAAATACTCCCAAGAAAACTCTTCAGCACTTCCACTGTTCCAATGATGGTACCCATTGTACCCATTGTGAAGTGAAGTATAGACTCAGTGTGCCTGACCCATGGGAATTGTAGTGGGTTTTGCATAGCATGCTAGAATATTGGCAACAACCTGGCAACAGTGACACTAATCAATTGAACTCACTTTTGAGGCTAAAATATGTTATTAAGAAACTCTGAGTTCTCTAGATAAATAAATTATCAAAAATAAATAATTAAGGATTTCATAGTTCAATTGAAATTTGATACTACTGTATGCAGATATCTCTTTTCTACAGGATATATGGTGTCTAGCTTTGCAAATTAAGATTTAAGAACACCATATCAAATCTTTTGACCACTAGTCCATCTTTCAGTACCATGTTTATCGGTGCTCTACAATGACTCGTGAGTAGAGAGATAATTTTATTCAGCTCGCTAACCTGAGCTTCTGGAACTAGCAAAAGCAAGAAAAATGATGTTCAAATGACCTCAAAAAATTCACCAAGCCCCTGCTACAAATCGAAATGTGAAATGTTGTCATATATGCAAGAAATAATTTAGTATAGTTAGTATAGTTTTAGCATTTTGCTTCATTTCATTGACTTTATAGACAAACTGTAAACTATGCCATAGCAGTATTTGTTTATTTAAAACTATTTATTTCAAAAAGGGATAGAAATGATTAAAAATACAAGACTATGCAAGTCACAATTGTAAGTTACGTGCTTAATTTTCAACTGGGGAAGGGCAAACTGACTGCATCAGTAAGTCTAATAAAACAAGGATAAAAATCATAGAAGTTTGTTTCATCCACCTCTGCAAACCAATTTAATTTAAAAGGAGAAATTAAGGATCTTTACTTTTGGGGAGGTCAGCCTTAGCTTCTGCCTATTTTAGTGGTAATGTTGTTCCTTTGCATGACACCATATGGTTTTTGTAAAGGGAGGGTTTATTTGATTTGTTAATTATGGTTTTTATGTCCATGTTTCTACCTTAATAGTAGTTCGACTTTCTAGTTTTAGGTTTTTTTGGATATAGGGTGTTATGGTTTTTGCAATTGGGTCTATGAAATTAAGTTTTTTGTGTAGTATGTTCTTGTATCTGAGGTTCAGGGTAAATAATTGAGATTGTTTTTGCTGAAACGAAACTGATGGGAGGTGTCGCTCGAATAGTTGTTTTGTATATTTTAATTTATTGATGTACATTTGGATTACGTGGTTCATGGTATGTAACTGAGATTGGTGTTGCTGAGATGGAATTGATAGCAGATGTCTCTTCAATACTTGTATTGTACAGTGTAATTCCTCGATGTACATTGGCCTTAAATATAGAAAAGAAAGTATAGGCACTAAGTGCTCACTCCTAGATGAGGATCTAAATTGGTGAGAGTTAGTCTTGGCTATTTATTATTGTTTTTATATTACAGTACCATTTCCTATTAACGGACGACAGAAGATAAGATAATACTAGTTTTATTCATGGCAGTGTGCGACAAAAAGATAGGTCAATGGGGCTCAAAAGTACACCAGTTACAACATACTGTGGGAGTGCCCATTACTTGTCATTAGGGATAGATGTAAAAAGTAGAGGGAGAAGAAGCATCCACATCTGTATCAATCACTCTGGAGCTACCGATGTTCTGCTTGATAACGTTAGCTGGGGAGTGCCAATCTATAGTCTACATATTTAAATTAGTGCTAGAAAGGGGTTTGGAAAATCTCAGTCCTTGAGTAGGGTTTGATTCCCAACTTGAATCATAATCTAGAATTAGATTCTTGATTTTTCCCATAATGAAACTATCTAAATTAGCTAATTTGTAAGTCTACTTCAATTGTTACCAACCTATATCCTTTCTGAGCTAGATGATAGGTATTGCGCGTTGTTACCAAATACAAATATTTTTTTTTTTATCTTATTTTTGAGCCCCGAGGATTGGCTTGATTGGCCTTGGAGTCGGACATTGAACTTCTCGAAAGTGAGATGTCACAAGTTCAACTCCTATGATTCCTTTGAAGTGGTATGTCATGAGTTCAACTCCTGTGATTCCTTTGGGGTTATGCAGTGTAATCAATACTGATGGTCTACCTGGTTTACCATTTATGAATACTTGGAAAGTGACATGTTTCTTTTATGTATTGTTTTTCTATTGCTAGTTAATCAAAAATTAAAATTAGACATGATTAAATTGGAATAGGTTCAAAAGCAAGGGCTTTTGTGGAAGTGAAAATAACTAATGGAAGGCTATGTGCTTGTGCATTAATGACCAAGCCTTAAAGTATACAATTGTCTAGGATTTTGATGTATTGAGTTGTCTAGCTAGATGCAAATAAGTCTTGAATATATCTGTGTATCATAGATAGCATGTTCTAAAGCTTATTAAAAAAATAAATTTCAATTGGTTGCTGCAAGATTTGATTATTGAGGAAAAATGGTTGAGCATGGTGATTGAGAATTTAATATTGTCACGATGTCTTAACACCTTTGGTGACATAAGAGAACCTTGATTTGAAAATGACATTTATAATTATCTTGTGAATAGATAATAATGAGACTGTCAAGGGAAGTAATCTATAGACTGTGACCTATGTGTCAGTGATTGACTCTGTTTCATATTCATATACTAATGTTTAATGACAACATGACAGCACTTGCTTTTGTCACAATAACCTTGACATCTTTATATCAAAAATATTCTTCGTGACATGGTGACAATGATCCCCTTTTGTGAACACTGTTGAAGATTCATCTTGAGGTTGTTGAGTATAGTTTCTAAAATAATTATGACTGAATATTAATATTGAGGTTGTTGAGTATAGTTGTTATAGTAATTATGACTACATCTCCAGTGCTTCCAAATGGGCCTTGAAATTTCTGGTATCATTTTGAAAACACATTCTTGTCTTAAGCTAGTGAATATTGGGCTTATTAAATCTTCTCCAATCCAACCAAGATAGTGTTGTGACAACACAGATCCCTCCAAATGTGAAATCCCATCTTTGAAAGATGCTTACTGAAAAACTTTGGGGTAGACCTACCTATCATGTTGATGTTGGGAAGGTTCACAAAACATAGCCACATAATACCATCCATTTGAACTTGGGGGAAATTGTCTATAATGCTTACAAAATATTTTTGATAATCCTGAAAACAAGAAATATAGCAGTAAGAGCTCTTTAAATCACATCACCAAGCTTAAAAAACCATTAATGCCATCCACATGGGTCGTTTCCAAATGATGTCTTAATAAAATATACCATGGCACTCTCATTAAAACACTTCAATTAAAAACAACAAAGAACAATGTTTTTAGTTTTTTTCATTAAAGCAAAGGGAGGGTCTCATAACTCTCATCATCACCTTGCCTTTTCTTCTCTATATAACTCTCTGAACGTAACTTTTTTTGTTCCACCTTAATAATACACTAGTTTGAGTACATGAGATTGTAGTTGGATTTTTGAACAAGAAGCTTTCAAAGGGAAGAGGGTCTAGACTTGTGATTGAACACCTTATTTGGTGAAAACATATTAATAAAGATTGATCAATTGATTTTTCATCATCATATAGATCAATTTCTATGTCATTTTATAGACATGCACATAATCAATCTTCCTAAAACATGGTTGATCTTTGTATGCCTTAGACCATTAAATGCCACAAATCATAGTGAGATGTGCTTAAGTGTGGATTGAGTAATCACATTGTGGGAATACTAATATGCATCTCCTATGTATATCACAAGAAGAAAGGTGAATTTTAGAATGCATGTGGGGTGATAAGAGAGGCATCATGTCATTATGTTAAGGATATAAATATAAAGGGGTATACAAAATGTTAATGAAAAAATGGATACCTACAATATCTAGTGAAAGTAGGGGGTTTTTAAATTGGGAAAATGCAATGGGTTAGTATTGGTAGGGGGTTAAATAAAGTTATTTTTAGAGGTATTTTTCAATATGTAGTCAAACTAAGGGTATTGTTTAGTATGCCACGAATGCATGTGCTATGCCATAGGTTAACTGAGTGATGCCCCTGTGCACATGATTTAAACTATAAAAAAAATTATTTTTACTTATTAAGGTTGTATATCGCAAGAGAAAGTGATCTAGAAGAAATATGGAGGAATTGTACCAAAACAACCTCTAATTTCAAAGGTATAAAATCAAGAGCTATCTATTTTCTTACTAGGAGTTCATGTTGGCATATAATAAACAAGGTATTTAACTTCAACAAAAGCCTCCTGATTTTTAAGGTTCAAGGAAGTAGTATTGCAGTAATATTTCATTGTAGCATGGTTAATGGATGTCATAAAATAATTTGGACTTTCCAATAAGTAAATTCTCATAGGACCACAAAGGTCACAACGTTAAATTTCCACATGCATGTTTTTTCTTCATCCAACTTTTTTTTGTTAAATTTATCCATATGTTTCTTGACTAAAATGAAAAATTCACAATCACTATTTCATGTTTAACCAATTAGATAGAAAATTAGGCTATATAAATTTTGAGACCGTTATTTTAAAACCAAGGTGAGGTTTCGTATTTTGATGTAAAAAAAGAGTATTTTCATTGTGGTCCTTATGGACCACAGCTGCTTGATTTTAAAGATAAAATGGTTTAAATGTTTTCAACTTCATGAGATGGGTTATATTTACATAAGCATAATTTGTTGGATTAAAATAAGAACATGTAAGACACCAAGCAGATTAGTGGTAAAGAGAAATGTGATATTTTTAATATTTTCAAGGGTCACGAAGGAAATAATACAAAGGTGACTCAACATTCAAAAGAGGAGGCAATTTTCTCAAGAAGAGGTGTAGTTTGTATATTGGGGATATGTGAAATTTTATTCAAGGGTAGCTCTTAATTCACATAGAAATTAAAAATTTATTTACAAAATTCTTGTAGTCCTTTGTAGACACATGTTTCAAACTATACAAAATTTTCATTTTACTGATTAAGGTTATCTATAGGACAAGGAAGTGATCAAGAACAAATATACAAGAATTGTACCAAAACGACCTCAAGGTGGAAAATCACAGTCTATTTCTTTATTTACAAGGAATTCATATTAACATAATAAGACAAGGTCTTTAACTTCAACATAGGCCATATGGTTTGTAAGGCTCAAGGAAGAAATATTGCTGTAAGATTTCAATGTAGCATGGTCCTTTCCTTTTCTTGATATTTTTGTCTTTCAATAGTTGTCAAAGAAACATTAATGCATTAATTAGTGTTATACGCTATTGCCTTGTGAAGTTTCATTTTTAGCATCTGGTGCAATTGCAATTTTATGACACCACTACAATTATGTAAGGTAGGTGTCATGTTTTTAAAGTAAAACTAGCCTTGTTTATATATAACATGAAAATTATGTCAAAATTTTCTCCTCAAAGTGATTGGAATGATTTATATATAAAATTGAGATGAACTGTCATGGTTCAATACTTTGATCCTGCAGACTTCATCTCTGCTACAATTAGTACCTGGGAAGATCTATTCCAAATTCTTTGAGAAATTTCACATCTCTCTGTACATTATCAATTTCAGGTAACAATTTGAGTGGTCCATTTTTTTCCATTGTGGATTCAATAAGAAGTTTGTCTTATCTTGACCTGTGATAAAACAATTCCAATGGTCCTCTCCTTTCCACTTTAAACCTATCTTATCTTGACCTATAACTCAACTATTTTAGTGGTCCTCTCCCTTCCACTTTGAATTTTCATGACAAACCTATATTATATTGACCTATAGAGAAACAATTTAAGTGGTGCACTCCCCTCCACCTTAAGTTCCTCAAAAATCCTTTCCCATCTTCACATTGGACTAAACCATTTTAGTGGTACAATCCCCTCAACTTTGGGTTCGCTGAGAAACATATATTATCTTGACCTTGCAGTAAACCATTTTACTCGACCAATACCTTAGACTTTGGCTTACCTAAGAAACCTAAGTTATCTTAGTCTCAGAAGCAACTATTTAAATGGTCAAATTCCTATACATTTGGGAAATTGGACTACGGTTGTGACCATGTATTTATCTTCTAATATTTACGTGGAAAAATACCAAATGAATTGGAGTTGTTGCATAACCTATAGCAGCTTAATTTACATGAACACAAATTTTAGTGGACAAAGTGATACTTATAAAACACAAAATCATTGTCATTTTCATGTTTTGTATAAACCTTTCTAGTATTAACTATATTGTTTTTTAAGTTTTTTTGGGCAAGATATATATATATATATATATATATATATATATATATATATATATATATATATATATGTGTGTGTGTGTGTGTGTGTGTGTGTGCTAAATATCAATTTTCTATATACATAAACTAAGATTGAGATTATTTCCTTACCTAAATTCACACTAGTGACACCAACCATTTTGATGCATGATATGGTCATAATGGCTTTTAACTTACTCTTAAATGATTATAACTATGAGTTAAATGGTACAACTAAAGGTACTCTTGTTTTTCAACACTTTCCCCCATACACACACACACACACACACACACACACACACACACACACATATATATATATATATATTAATGGAAATGTGGCATTCATTTTATTTTTAATATGAAATTGACAACTAATGTGTCAGAGAATTATAGATTTATGATATGCATAAAAAAATATTATATAATAATATTCCATATATATTTTATAATATGGCATTTGTTTGGTTAATATAAATGAATTAACTTGAATAATATATAATATTATATATTTATTAGATTTATCTTAGGTGGTGAGGAATAGTAAGTGTTCTTTTATCAACCTAAATTCAATTAGATAAATAATTATATATATATATTTTTAATAAATGAAATATTGATGAATTTTGTTTATATATATATATATAAACAAAACTCAACAATATTTCATTTATTAAAATATAACTTTTCTATATTTTCTTTTTTCTTGACATTTGAACTTTGAATCTCATAATTTACATATTACTTTAAACAAACGAAATATCACTCTAGTTACCCACTACAACATTTATTATTACAATTTTTTGAACTTTGAATCTCATACCTTATGTATTTCTTTAGACAAAACAATTACCAATTGAGTTACCCACTGCAATAATTATGCTTACAATTTCTTTTTTCAAGTTGTCTGTGATCCTCCACGCATGGCCTGTGGCTTGAGAAAGCACAACCTAGGGGCATATAATTTGTTAAATTCACTCGATCGCACCTAGCCTGGGACACACTGACCCTAACCCGTATAAATTTTTATAGCATGTTTCCTCCCCCTAGCACATGCACAATGACCTCTGTGAGTTTCTATTCTAGGTCACCTTGCTAAAAATGTCCATCCTAAATTGGCTATACTAGTAAAACTTGAAAATTATACTTACCATTATTATAATTATAATGATTTAATAATCATAACAATTTTTAAATAATTTAGGTTCTTTTTTTAAATAATTATTACAAATTTTTAATATTTAATATTTTATTTTTCTAATAATTTTCAATATATATATATATATATATATATATATATATATATATATATATATATATATATATATATATATATATAATTTAAACGAATTAAAAATATTTAAATCGCATGAAAAAATAATAAAATTTAAATTAATTAATGTTTTAAATTTCTATTAAACTGTAACATCTTAAGATGCATATAAATCAAGTGTCATCAATACTTTAATTGAAGTACCATATCCGCCTTTTAACATGTTTATTTAATTGAAGTATCCTATCCAAATTTTAACATGTTTATTTTATTAATAAAAATATTTAATTTTTAAAAATATTTTATATTAATAAATTTATATATTATTTATATTTTTAATTATATTAATTAAAAATTTTAATATATTATATATGATTTTACTATTTTGAAATTATTGATGTTTTTTATGGGAGAAAGTTCTTTATATTTTTAAAATTAAAATAAAACTAATTTTGTGAGTGGTTATTACATGGTGAGTGCTTTGAATTTGATATTGTTATGTTAGTGTTGTACTCAAAGATGAGAGAATTGATGTGGTTGTGCTTTTTTTCATAGGCCCCGGAAGAGAGGCAAGGGAGGGTTAACTAATCTTTGATTAATGTTATTACGTTGCCCTATGTGTATCTTTTACTTTGCAGATGACCAAGTATGTACAAGAGAGTGGGGTCCTTTGCATTAGTCCAGGGTTTCTTTGACATTAAGTATGTGTTGGAGAACATGGTATTTTTTTGTTGTTGGTGAGTACTATAGCATTTGCCTTGCGGTCATGGTGCATTGACTTTGCATTATTTGGCTCTGTTTTTTCCTATTTTAATTAATTTTAATCAACATAAAATAAGATTTATGATTATGAAAATTAGCTTTGAAACTACCAATAATAACTGCTCAACTACTTCTATCACAAATTGACTTACACTTAATTATGTTTGAATTTATGCGGTTGCATATTAATTTCGGGGGGTGGGGGGCTAAACAAAGGTTCGATTAATTTTATTATTGTTACTTGTCTATAGTCTTACTTTGTGGAGGATAGAGTATGTGCAGGGGAACGAGGTCTTTTTTATTAGTCATAGGTTGCTGTAACACTGAGTATGTTTAGGAAAATGAGGGTCCTTTTGTTACTGCTTTGCTAAATAATGTGAGAAAATATGTGGTTGCAAGTGCTTTACATAGGTGCATAGGCAAGGGAGAGTGGGGGTGTTGAACAAATTTAGAATATTGTTGCAAATAAGTTTTCGACATAATTATTTGTAATCGACGTTTCAAACCAACAACTAGGGTTCATTTTCAGGATGAAAAGAGATGAGAAAAATTGATTCATGAAATTTTTTAATAAATAGAAAAAGGAATGTGAGAATGAAGACCCGACAATAAAACCCTAAAATTGTAATTTATATTATAATTTAGGAATATTTTAATTAATAACAATGTAATTTAAAATATATATTTAATGTTACTAGAATCATTTATTTTTTATAACTAATATTAATAAATATTTTATAAAATGAAGCATAATTTTTCAATTAGTATTTAATTAGGAAAATTAAATATTAAGACAAATATTTTCTAATTAAATATTAATTGAAAAATTATGTTTCTAATATCATAATATTATTTAATAAAATATTTATTAATATTAGTAATAAAACTTAAATGATTTTTATAACATTAAATATATATTTTAAATTACATCATTATTAATTAAAATAATCCTAAATTATAATATAATTTACAATTTTATGGTTTTATGGTGAGCTCTTCATTCTCACCTTCCTTTTCCTATTTATTAAAAAAATTCGTTCATCAATTTTTTAATCCTTTTTCATCCTAAGGATGAACAACAGTTGTTGGTTTGAAATGTCTATTACAAATAATTATGAATGTGATGGATTCAAAATTTTGTTTGCAACATAAAGGACAACGACCGTAGAAATGTAAAATCCGAAATTTTGAATTAATATTTTTATGTTGGAGAATGTGGTACGTGTAGGGGGATCAAGACCTTTTCATTATATTATGTGGAGGAAAAAGTGATTTCAGATCTTAGATGTTAATTTCATGGCTTATATGTCTTATCGTTTATTTTTTGGTGTTACTTTTTACATTGATCACTTTAATTCTTTTGTTGTAATAGTTATCGTAACTGTTGAACTATAAAAGCTACTCATATTATGCAATATTAAATAAATAGTGTTTTTAATCCATGTGAGGAAGAAGTGGTGTGTGATAAAACAAATATGTGAACCATGCTATGAACATTCCCATGTTTCCTTGTGTGAAGATTTCATTGTGCTTAGAATGTAGCATTAGCTATGATCATTATAATGAGCCAAGAAATTTTCAAATGCGTATAGAAAACTAACAAAGGTGGATTGGTTTAAAATCTTGCAACGTTATAAAGCTCATATATTTCTGCACTACTACTATTATCTACGATTTAATAGAAACCTTTTGTAATGCAGCAACACCTCGGACAATACACCAAAATTTTAAACACATTATGCAAAGAGAAAATGTTACACGATATGAAATTCAAAAAACTTAATCGATCAAGAAATCCTCCTATCGATACGAGGAATGGCTTCTTTCCTTTCACCACCAATGATTACAAAATGCTTTCCAACTTATTTGCCTATAAATATAGCAAGAGAAACAACGAGGTTTTTGGATTATTAGTTTTTAGCTGTGAATTTGTGCGGAATGAAGGATGTGTGAAAGGATATTTTAATTGTAATGTGTTTTCTAGTGGTTATTTTATTATTAATATATTGTGCAGAGTGCGTAGGTCACGATATGTTGTTCAAAAGTTACGTAATCAATTAGAGTAGGATCCTAGCTATGTAAATAAATGGCATCTTTCCTTTCACTGCCAACAATTACAAAATGATTGCTGACTTGTTTCCCTATAAATATAGTGAGAGAAATGATGAGGTTTTTTAACAATTGGCTTTTAGCTGTGAATTTGTGAAAAATTAATTATATGAAGAATGAAGAATGTCTAGAAGGATCCTTTAACTATAATGCACTTTCTAGTGATTATTTTATTATTAATATATTGTGCGGAAAGTAGAGGTTTGCACAATGAAAGATTGAGATATTATTTCACACAATGGATTTTCCCTATAGTCCTGTACATATGGATTTGTGTTATTTGTTTTGAAATTCTTAATATTAATATATTGCACAGAGTGCAGAGGTTCACACAATGAAAGCTTGAAATAGAGCTATGAATTTTTGAAGAATGATGGATGTGTAGAAAGGGTATTTTAATTATAATGCACTTTCTAGTGGTTATTTTATTATTAATAGATTGTGTGGAGTGTGGAGGCCCCTACAATGAAATATTGAGAGCTTATTCCATACAATGGATTTCCGTTACTATCTCGCACATATGCTTTTGTGTTATTTGTTTTGAAAGTTTATGTTATAATATTATTTTAATGTTTTAAAAATCATACTTATTATTATTACATGGTTGTATGGTATTCTTGTCCCACCTATGTTTGCGTACATCGACGGGATATGTGGGAAATTGTGTAGTAAGTGAATTGAATGCTGATAGGATTTCTATTAACCCATAATGGTGTTTTCTATTAATAGTAATACAATCACTGTGATAATATAAAAAAATAGCAAGTGGTGATCTGTAGGAAGGAAAGTTTGCAATAATTTGAAATAGCTAATTTTGTGAGGCAAATTTGTTATTTGTAGTGATACAAATAAATAACTCATTTTGTCTCGATTGTTAAATTTATGAATTAAATAGTAATGATGGAAAATACATTGGAATGATATAAAGATCTAGATGTCACATTTATCTCAAGTACAAATATTTTGTGACATATGCCAAAAGCAAAAAACATACCAGGTGGTGATTTATTTGGAAACAAGTCGGGAAACATTTTGTTATCATTGACGATGAAAGGAAATAAGCCATTTACATATATTGATGGGATTCTTTTCTAATTTCTTATGTGTTTCGAATAGTAGATCCTGTAATGTTTTCTCTTTGGAGATTGTGTTTAGAAGCTTGGATTATTGTATGAACTATTGTTTCCTTACAAAAGGTTTTTATTAAATCGTGGATGATAATAGTAGTGAAGAAATACAAAAGATCTACAATACTGCAATCTTTTAAATCGAGTCACCTTTGGTAGTTTTCTATCATATTTGATAGTTTCTTGGCTAATTATCTAGATCACAACTAGTTCAAACATATTTTGTATGGTAAATTTATGTTTCTTATGACACGTATAACCATGATATTCAATCAATGGCAAGTTGTGGAGTAAATGAATGCGATTGTGATTAGTTTTGGTATGTTCAATTGTGAATTATTGAGCATGTCATGTGTAATGGTATTGATATGGGTTTAATAGTAACAATTGTGGGAGAAAGGGTGTGTGAAGCAAGGAACATAAAACTTTTTCATTGCAATGTTTAGTACGTGTGTAATGTATGTGGATGTAAAGAGTGTTAGTTTATGTTCCTTGATGTTAAACGGAAATTTTCATTATTATAATAGTGATTTCAAATGTTTGCTAATTTTTTTCCTGGAAAATCACTTATTGTTATTATTTTTCATTCGAAACATGCTATGAAATATTTTTGTTCTTGAAGATAAATGTGTCATCAATTTTTTTATCATTCTGATTGGTGTTCTCTTATTAATAGAAAACACTACTCCATGTAAATATTAATGATTTCGACATTAAATTTACCGATAAATGTGTGAGGGAATATATGCTGCTTTATTCTCCTAGATCAAACACCTCATGATAGTTATCTCTATGGCTTAATGTTCAAATTGGTGTGGAAAGTCTTTCACAAATCAAATTTGGTTCGATTTTAAATAGTAGTGGGGACCAATTTTCAAGTTAATTAATTATAGAATGTAGCTGAATGCATGTTTTCATAATATTTATTTGTGAATTTCCTTGTAAATTTTACTATTTGTAACAATTATTGATAGTTTTACAAGGCTTGAAATTTGACTAGAAAAAACAATGCAAATTTCGGCACATTCCTGAAAAGGTATGGCAACATTTTTTTGTAACCACAGGTTACAATTGTCAACTTTCATGATATTGGATTTTTATGGGGCTTTTGATGATGTTGAATCAATTTCCACTATAAAAAAGAAATTCAAGAATTCGTTCTATCGTATTTTTATTGGAAAGATAAAAAATGTTGGATTGCGGTGATTTCTGGCCATACGATCAAATTTTCTATCTTGGAAGACAATTCCTATTGTTGTATACCATAATTTTATATTTATTTTGACACGTATATTAATGATCTTGATATAAGAGAAAGGTGAAAAGTAAATCAATAGGGTTCGAGATTTTTTATTGGAAAAACGAATGTTAAACTGCACTGAATGTTTTCCCATTAATTTCCATAAATTTTCCTTCTAAATGCATTTTATATGTGATTTATGAGAGATACGAAAATAATTCCCTTTTCGATTGGGTTAATGTCATTTCTAATGAATTAGTTTTCCAGGTACATAGATTACCCAAGAACAATAGATTATTTATGATGGCATATCTAATTAAAGCTCTCATGTCAATACATGTTTTTGATTGGTTACCTTGTAATCCTAAATTCAATTTTGTTGAGGAGACAATGTAGTTCTAGTATCCTATATTGTGGAAGCACAAGGATTCCTTAAATTTTTGTTGAATTCAAGATGTGTTTGTAAGGAAAGTGTATTGCATGGTCACTGGAGAAGAGCGTCCTCAAATTTCTGCAGAGGCTGAGGTGTTCCTATATGGCAAAGGGGAATGTGAAGAAGGAGAAATCAATACAGTTATTCTAACTTATGTTTTTGAAGATAGTCCATTGTCATTGCCAAAGTTCATCCTAGATAGGTATTTTTTTTCTAAAGACTATAGGAAATATCATTCTTGGCTAGTTACATTTGAAGAGAAAAGGAAACAAAAATTATTTATTTTCCTTTTACCATTGGAAAATTGACTGTGAATAATATGTATCATGAAAACTTAATTGCAATGATGTCAAATTATTTTAACATAGGTGAATTTGAAGCTATTTAGGGCCTTGATAGAGGAAGGGTTTTCATGGAATACCTACAGTCTATTAGGTATAGGAATTTGTTTCCAGGAACCAGAGAGTAGAGCACGAAAATTCAGAGTGTCAAAAAAATATCAAAAAACACTAGTATATGCTAAAGAGATTGTTTACAAAGAGAACATTGGAATTGGAGGAATATAGAAGCAAAGAGGCAAAAATCCTACAGGACAATATCAATCTTGCAGACACAATTATGGTCTGGCTTCATATACTAGCTGAAAAGGGAAGAAAACTAATGGAAGAATAAATTTGGTTCAAAATATGCTATAAAGTGGTGGAGATAATGAAGATCCTTTTTCTAGAGTAACTACAGAAAGAGTGCACATGGCTAGATCAACTAGATCCAAGAGTCTGACTGAAATAGGAAATATTGGAGAGGCCATGAACATGGAAATTTTTAGGTATGTACTACATGATTGGGTTAGTGCTTGTTTACAAGAAGATCAAAATATGATGAAGAAAATTTCCAAAGAGGACATTATTTTTTATGATCATTTTGTTACAGTGCAAAATGAAAATTATGACAAGAGCAATTATATATTAAATATTGAAAAGGAAAAACTTTATGATGGAAAGATTGTTTATCAAGCATAAATGAATGTTGATTTTTCTAGTGTTGCAATGCCAAGGCTGATGAAATCACATTAATATTCTTACACATTTTTTTGGTCACTAACAATCATAAAATTTGAAGCTCACGGAAAAATTAAAAGAGCTAGAATATACTTTGAGCCTAGGTCCTTTATTGAAGACCCCACCAACAATAAATAGATCGTATTTGGAAAATTGTAGTACTAACAGATCTCATAGATTTTAGAAACCCGTCAATATTCTTAATGCATATAAATCTCATATTATTAGTAATATATACGAAATTTTGTGGATTATCAAATATGCATGGCAAGTTGCTTTCAGTCTACGACATTTAAAGCATATAAACAATTATTATTTTGAGTTCATCAAAATTCAGCTCAAGGGAGACAGGCACTTCGTGGACAATGACCTATTAACTTTTAGTCAGAAGTTTGATTTACTGTCTAAACTAGAAAAATCATAAAGAGGGCTTGTCGGCTATTTATCAGATGAGGCAGATAAAGGCTACATGGTCTAAGAAAATATGAACATTAGAGGACATTATTTATAAGTGTGGACTCATAGAAAATAGAAGAACATATGTGTATCTCAAGGAAATAGAGTTTTTTCATGATTTAAAGGGTTCATGCATTACAAACGAGTCTAGATTAATTGCGAAACGCAAGTTGATGGCTAATCTAAAGAAGCTAAAACAAACACAGCCAAAAAAATTCGATGATATAACTGATTTTAATATAGAGGAGATCAAAAAATGGTTAATTACTTTTGTTTGTGTTAACAAAGAGTACTCTACATTGCCTTTTCAATTACAAGAAGAAACTAGAGAAATTAAGGAGGAGATATTCAATGAACGTGTTAGAAATGACATGTCACGTTACTGTCACGCCGATGAAATAATTCATTGAGGATAAAGTGAATGAATTCCAATATTTTCCTTGTTATTTAATATATTAGCTAATGTTTTGTGATTAATGATAAGAAAATTGGATTTTTGTTTACTTTTTCCTAATACTGAAACTCTTTACTAGTTATATGAAGAATTCTTAGATAATGTTTTGCATGTAAACTTTTATTACTCTAGATTTTGTAGCTTTCCTTAATATCATTGATTGAAAATAATTTCATGAGACTATGATTTCAAGAATTCAAATTGTATGCGATGGTGTGGAATTTATGACAATGAAAAATGAACATTTAGTAGTAGTTTTGGTTTAAAGATATATATTGCATTTGTGATGCCAAATTTAATGATAACTATAGTGATTCTAATTTGAATATAAATACAGTTGTTGTTACTATAATTTACTTATTTATTATTAGAGTCTTGTGTAGCACAAAGAATCATTACTCTGTTTTGGTTATCAGGTATCTCTTGCATTTGTAGGGATTAGCATTTGAATCTGAATACAATTACGGTTGTTGGAACTATATTGATTAATATTGAAGGATTTTTAGACAAAGAGACTATTTTTTCTGTGCCAAATTTATTTATTTATGAATACATGTACAAAAGTGAGAGTTATAAAGATCAATGTTTCATTGTACAAATTTTTCATTGTGCAGGGCTTAGAATGAAACTTTTCAGTATGCAGAATAACCTTCTTTCCCAAGGTAAAATATATACATAACAACATATGAGGATAATAATAATAATAATAATAATACATTATACTATGGGTTTTATTTTTCGAATCATTGTGCAAAAACTCCATATTTCTTTTTTCAATAGTTAATTGTGAAACAATATTTGCAAGTAATTTAGTTATGAATGTGTATAGTTTGTTTTCTTAAATTAAATAAGTCATGCTAGATATACAAACCTATTTCATTGTGTAGATATTTTCTTGTCCTAAGCTCATTTAAGCTTAAATTATGGGCATGAAGCTACTTCTGCACAATGAAATCTTTTAAAAAACAACTATAAACCTAAAAATCAGAAATGTAAATTAATTTAATTTAAATTTGTGATGTTTTCAAAGTATTGTTCAAAAAATCGATATTTCATTTTGCAATATTCAATTGTAAATCAGTCTTTGTAAGTAATTTAGCTATAGATATCTACAATTTTTTTTCTTAAAGTATGTAAGTATTTAACTGGTGTTAGGTATAGAAATATGTTTCATCATGTGGAGCTTGCCTGAAACTCATATTAAAGCTTATGTCGCATGGAAGAAGTTACTTTTGAACAATAAAAGCTTTTAATAAACAATAATAAACCTCAAAATCATAAACTATGTTAAATTAATTTAAATTTATGATGAAGTCAAGATTATTCAATAATAAATTTTATCAATTGCAAAAAAAAATTAATAGTAATGTTATTAGGAATAAAAATTGAGCTATTATTTTAATATATGTAGGAAATCTTTCACCTAGTCAGCTGAGAACCATAAATGTGTGTTTCTTTTTCATTATACAGATAAACATATCTCTATTGCAAGATTATGTCTCAAGTTTTACTGCCATTGAACTCATACTAGTGCATTTTTGTATTTGTAATCAATGTGGGAGGGGCACACTACAAACGGAAAAAAGGAACAAAATTACAAATTAGTGTTATGTACATCCATGAAAAAGAAAAATAAAAAGAGAAAGCCCTTCATTATGAAGAGTACACTTTCCTCACATTCGTATAGTTCATAATAACATTAACGATTTGGTATTGTTATGGCGAATAGATGAATCGAAACATAATCGAGAATGTAAATTTTATTACCTACATATTGACATCGATATAATAGTGGATACAATTATTGAGCTATTGTAAGATAGTTTTCATTATTGTAAAAGATTCACAATTAATTTGTTTCGTACATGGAGTAAATTTTTTCTAAATTTCGAGATTTATTTTTAAATTATCTTAGTTGTTTCTTGAAAATGTTGTCTTTGTTGTTTTTTTAATTACTATTTATTCAAAATGTTTTTGAAAATAGATTTCACTTGTAGAATAGTAAAAGATAGCGGAAAAAAAAGCAGAAAATTCAGCACCTGTCAACAATCATCTTGATATAAAAAATCCTAAAGATTGCTAACTGTAATTCATTTTTCCAAAAAATTGTGTTGAGTTTTCTAAAATCATGCAGGAATTTCAATTGTTTTTGCAGCGGAACTGTGGCTAGTTTAGACCATGAGAATTATTTTTTACTATTTTACGTAAATGCATATTTTTCTATTTTGAATTGTTATTTATTAAGAGTTTCTGTAAAATAGATTTCACACACATGATAGTAACAGGCAGTAATTTCTTAGTGTATCAATCAATCTATACCTCAAGTGTAGTGAAAAAATTATTGATTCACATAATATTTTGAAAGTACATAGCGAAAATGGCTATAAAGGGAGGGAAAGAGGTTATTTGCACTAATATGATTAATTCACTTTCATTTATTGATCCAAGCTTCTAGCGGTCAGTTCCATATCAATAACCTTTAAATATTTATGCGCAAGATAAGAATAGCGATAACATTTGGTCTGCCAGATTAGAAAATGCTGGATGAATTCTAGAAGTATTTGATTTCAAAGAAATCATTTATTTTTGTGCACATAATTTGATTTAAATACTAGAAAAATTAAGCTAACAGCGAAAATCTATCCTATGTCTTTGAGTTTGTATGCATCTATGCATATATTCAAGCTATCAAATCAAGATGTGTGGTTAGATTTGTAAAAGAAAATAATTTTTTAGAGTCATAGAGAGGTGGATCAAACATCATACAAGGGTTCATTTTTCCAACTTTGGAGGTTCCTTCTGATATTTCCTCTCTAGATATTACTTTGTTTATAGAACCATTTAGAGATATTTTTTTTGTTGTATGTTCATCTAATGGGCCAAGAAATCACAACTAGTGTTTAAAGATCCATTCTCTATGTGCTCCACTATTCATATAAAAAAAATTGTGTATTTAATTGGGTTGATCTTATTTCAGATGAATTGGATTTTCAATTAGTGAATTTTTTTCAAAACTAGTAGATTCTTTTTTATAGAATATCTGATAGTAACCTTCATCTCAATTCATTTCTTTGATGACTTGTTGTAACAACCTTGGTTAAAATTCCATGTAATAAAGTTAAAATAATAACCACCGCTGATGGGACACTTATTCCATGTTGAATGTTGGGCAAAACATCCTATGGGGTGTTCATTTGGTTTATTATGGCTAAGGAAATTGGAAAAGGCTATGGATAAGACATTAACGAGGAAAATAGTAAGTTTGGCACAGTTATTTATGAAAGTAATGGAAATTAGGAGAAAATGGAGATGAAAGGTCACAAGTTGCACGTGAGGAGGAAAATGAAGGAAAATAATGAAAAATGAAGAAAATAGAGGCCTCTTATATAAAAAGTCTTCTGCGGATCACTTGGTACATTTTGTCAATGCATTTTTGGACTTCTCTCATTATTCTCTCTTTCTCTCATACTCTTGGATACTTAGATTTTTCTTGGAGCACTCTTGGAGAGTGTGGATACTTGGTGATTTGGAGCAAGAAGGAAAAGGAAGAGCAAGAAAACACAGGAGGACATCAGGATCGACAACCACAATGGGATTTGATGCACATATCGAGTTGAATGTATGCTTTCCTCACTAGTTTTGACATGCATGGGTATGCATGTATATTTTCCCAGCCTTGTATTTCCTAGTGTTGGATTGGTGTGTCCTAGACCCAGGTTCAAATGTGGTTGCGTGAACCAACAAAACCCACTATTAGGAGCCATTTCGGCAATAGTCTACTTGCGCATGCCCAAGTTTCGCTCGAGGCAATAAAGGGTTGTGATAGAGAAATTTTTTTGCATCCATAGGGACAATGGACTATGGCTTTAGGGCTTTTATTCCTTGACAGAGCTCTGTAGAAAATATCTATTAATTATACAAGCGATGTTCGACACATATGTTGAAATTATTATTAGACTATGTGATCTTACTTAATCATGCATAAAACAACATAAAAAACCATAAACTAGACTTCTCTATGCAAATACAGATCAAAACCCTTACATTACATAAATATTCATAAACAAAAAGTAAAGCGAAACAAATCACATAAACACAGATCTATCTCAACATTTTTTTCATTACTACTAAGATATTTGTCATACATTCAATTCCACCTTGCCTCAAATGTGGATGTGTGAACCAACAAAACCCACTATTACTGGCCCTTTTGGAAATGGTCTTCTTGTGCAGATGGAAGTCTCACCTGAGGAAATAAAGGGGGATGCTAGAACTAGATTTTTACATCCATAGGGACAGTGGACTATGGCTTTAGGTATTTTCGTCCTTGAAAGAGCTCTGCAGAATAGATCTATTATTATACAAGTGTTTTTCAACAGATATGTTGAACTTACTATCAAACTACGTGATCTTACTTAATCATGCATAAAACAACATAAAAAACCATAAACCATACATTGCTATGAAAATATAGATCAAAGCCCTTAGCAAAGATATTCATAAACAATTAAAGCAAAACGCTTCACAGAAAAATAGATCTATCTCAATAGTTCTTTCATTAATGCTCAAATATTTCTCATACATTCAATTCCACCCTACGCACTCAGCTACAGACTTCCTAAGGTCTTTGCGCACTTAGCTGCAGGAGCCTTTTCCTCTAACGCAAAACCACAAACTCAAAATAGTCTTACATCTAAATTCATTTCATCAAATATAGTTCAAATCCTCCCTGTGACTTCTATCAAAGATTCCTTATATATATTTTGCATTTACAATACCATGGTCTGAGAACCATGGGCAAAGTTCAACGTTCACAAAATAATCTCATTCCATTACATAATAAGGGGATTTGACCCACCCCAAAGCCCCTATGACTCAAAATGGACTCCGCGGTGCGTGCTCTACTCCTTGATCTGTTGAGTCTTTTCGAACTTCTTTCTTCGAGTGGATCCCATGTCCAACAAGCCCCCAACACAAAACTATGACTTTTCCTGAGTCACAATGCTAGTGCCCCATCAACCTTTGCTTTGATGTTGCTCAAGGAATCCTTGAGTAGTGGAATCTCTTTGGCACACTTCTTCTTAAAATCTGTGACCTCCCTCGCTTGAGCCACGCTCTCCTGAAGCCCACTCACTTGCATAATGCTTGCCTATACCTTCAAACTATTTATATTATAATGCCTTTTATTAATGACGGGGCATATTAATAATCTTCGCCGACCATATATTCATTGCGAGCTTCTAAGGATGGAATTGTATTTGTACAACTTCAATCAACTTCCATTAATATGACCAGAGAATAATTCTCCATTCATCTTGATGAGCTGAACTGTGCTTCCTTCTCACACATTCCTAACAATGTAAGGACCCAACCAGTGCATTTGCACCTTTCCTAGGAACTTCACAAACCTGTTGTCATATAAAAGAACTAGGTCTCTATCGTTAAACATCTTTTTCTTCATATTTAATTCATGTTAAGCCTTATACCTCTCCGTCTGAACCTGCTAGTGAAACCCAACAATGAATTGATCCTCTTCCAACTCGAGCAGTTGCGCCAATATTTGCTCCATAATCTTGATGTCCACCATATTCGTCACTACTGCGATGTAAATACTAGGGAAAATATACTCCATTGGAGTCACTTATTCCCATCCATACACTAATCGGAATGGGGTATGACCTATCAACTTCTTACAAGTAGTTCTGTAGGCCCATAAAAATGAAGGAATGTATAGATCCGAGTCATTTCTTGTTAATGTTGCACACCTTTTTCAGCACATTATCCATTATTTTATTGAAGGCTTCAATTGTGCCATTCACCTAGGGCTGATATGGCATGCACTTTTGGTGACCCATGTGGAATTCTTCGGTCAAGGATTCAATAGTGTTATTTAAAAAATGGGTGCCCCAGTCACTCGTCAAGATTTTCGGACAACCAAACCATGACACAATATGATCAAAAATAAAATTTTCCACCATGTCTACAATACAATTCTTCACTGGTTGCACCTTAACCCACCGAGTGAGGGAATCAATCACAGTAATAATGTATCGTGCACCCGTTTTATTTCCTGGCAGATTGATTGGTCCTACAAATTCAATCACCCATTTAGCAAAAGTGCAACGTAACTTGGGGGTGAAGCTCCATTTCATATCTTCACGATGGTCTTCCAGTCCTATGACAAAAATCGCATGTGCTACAACACTCCTTTGAATCTTTATGTACTATAGGCCACCATAATCAAGCTCACAGAATCTTCTGCATAGTAGCTTTTCTTGCATAGTGACCTCTAGCCACTCTTCCATGTGCTTCAACTAGTATATTGTGGCATTCATGCGCAAGAACATATCTTTGCAAGGTCTCATCAGCCCCCATTTTATATAGATGTCTTATAATCAATGTAAAATTTTCCGCCTTTACTGCCAACTCTTTCTTCTACTGCGTAGTGTACTCTACAGGTGTGATTCCCGTAGAGAGAAATTGAATGATATGTAGGAAATTCTCATTAGAAATCTTGAGAGCAAACAATTTTGCATCTGGTAATCCTTCTTCAATATTCGTCGATTCCTCTCCTACCTCGATCCTAGACAGATGATCTGTTTTAGCATTCAAACTTCCTAGCTTGACAATTACTTCGAAATCATACTCTTGAAATAGCAATAGCCATCGGAAAATATCCCCCCCACAACATAGGCTTGTTAACGAGGTACTTGAGAGCAGAATAATCCATGAATATTTTGAAGTGCCCACCTAAGAGATAGTGTCTGTGTTTTTGCAGTGCATATACCATTTCCAACCCTTCGCACTATGTGATGGAGTAGTTCTTATCGGCTTTAGACAAATTACAGCTTTTAAAAGCTACAGGGTGATCAATATCTCCTTCTCCAGGCTACACTAACACAACTCCCAAATCTATGCAGGATGCATTGACATGGACATGAAATTCTTTCTCCCAACCTGGGAAGACAAGAATGCTGCAGTTACAATCTTTTATTTCAGTACATCGAGGCTATTCTGACAATCATCATCCCAATAGAGCTTTACATATTCATTTAATAATTTATCCATTAGAACATTGATCCGTACATACGCCTTAATAAACTTCCTGTAATATACTATATGTCCAAGTGTCATGCGTAGCTTCTTTACACTTGTTGGGTGTTCCAGGTTCATAATCACAACAATCTTCGTAGGGTCTACCATTGATCCCTATTTTCACACAATGTGTCACAAAAAAATACCATATGGTACAAAGAAAATGTATTTTTTTAGGTTTAAGGAGATCTGATAGTTTCTGCAGGCATCTAGCATCAAGTGCAGACTAGAGAAATGCTTCTTTAATAGGCCAAAAATGGTCCAGTCATGAAAATAAACCTCCATAAACGTATGGATATATTCTTTGAAATCTGAAAAAAAATATGGAAAATATAGTTGGAGCATTGCTTAATCCAAATGGCATGACAGTGTCTTGAAATTACCCCCACTCAGTAGTGAATATGGTCTTTCTTTTGTCCTCTTATGTAATTCTGATCTGATACTATCTTGGAAATCCATCAGCAAATGAGTAGGCTTCCAACCTGCCAACATTCTCCAATACTTCATGTGTGAATGACGTTGGAAATGGATCATGGACACATGCATCGTTAAACTTACGAGGATAAACACAAATCCTTATCTCGCCCTTCGCCTTCTTCTCTTGGACCACCATGGGGCTAACCCACTCAGACTCATCAAATGGTTCAATTATACCTGCTAAAATCCTTTTCTTGAGTTCTTCCCTCACTTTGTCCTTGTACTTTGGGTTCAACCGATATGGGAGTGGCTTGACCACCTTCGCATCAAGATTCAAAGGATGTGCATAACTCATAGATCACCACAATTCCTTTAAGTTCCAAGAAATTCATCAGGAATAGATCCTAGTATTCATCTAAAAATTTAGTGCCTTTTCTTACTGTGTCATCATCCCAATAGTCCCAAATATTTGCAAATTTGGGCTTTGCCCCTGAGCCTATGTTGACTTGTTGAGTCATGAAAAGTTTTTGTACATCTGAAATCGCTATATCAGGCCCTATAACCTCGTGATGTCCTTCTCACTTTGGAATATTAACATCACGTGGATCCTCCTCACCTTCTTCTATGTTCAAATTGTAATATTCATGGGCTTGTTCCAACTGCACAACCCAATCAAGCTATATCAATGTCCTTGTCTCCTTGGTAATTCAAAATACTCATTCTTTGACTTCTTGAAGAGCTTCATTAATACACTCCCAGCCATCGGCGAAGCTCTAATTTAAAAAGAATCCTTTTGATCATCTCATCCCAATCCATCATTCCATGGCGTAGCTCTATCTCCAGATACCACTATCGCGGGATCATTTCCATGGAATGAAAGAACATGTGCACCCACTTTGGTTGAGGTTCTCTACCCCAAACATGGAAAATTTTAGGGGCTAATATTCACAGGTGGGCTAATTTTCCATGATTTTTCCAAAAAAATAGATTCGCCAATTACCATTTTTTCTAAAAATGATTCGCCCAAATTTTACAATATAAAATTATTTCACCTTAAAAATTGCCAACATTATATAGATACTATATATAAAACCATTATAAATTTTAATAATTTTACAAATATATTAATACATATATTATAATTTACATATTAGGGACTAGTGAGATTGGCCAATGTTTTAAACTTAAAGATACTTTTTCATCCTTAAAATTTTCCCTGAGTCCCCAACCTGTTGTCCAATGATATAAATTCTTGCAAGGATATTTCTTACCATCATACATCTCTGAAATATTCATGTCTACATGAGCAAATCTCATCCTTATCAATTTTCAAAACTCCTTCCAACCTCCTAAACTTTCTCTGTGTGCGCCCCACCATCAGGCTCGAGTGGACCTAAATGCGAAGTACAAAGCTTCGTATCTTTGATCCCGAGGCACATTTTCCTCAAATTCTTCCATAAAGAAGAAAAAATTCCCCATTCCATTATAAAAATACAAGTTACACACTTCTGATCTGACACAACAAATGGATTTAGTAACTCTGTCACAACACTTAGTAGTTACTTCATGCAACTGATTCTACCAATGCTACAGCTCTTCATCGGAATATGAAACATATGAATTATTGTGCTCCCAACATATTTTGCCATCTATGGTAGGATTAATCCAGTCTTCATCTTGTGCCATAACCTTATAGATATGGTCAATCTCGACATTGCCATACTCATGCTATACAGGGTCTGTATAGCGCACACCTTTGAATGGATCTAATGGTACAACAACGTGGGTACCATTCCTTTCAAATATCATCTACCTATTCTTCAGGTTGATTATCGCATCCATTTCGTATGTCAAATCAAATCCAATCAATTAAGGATACAAATTTCTATCATCAATGATCTCTATAACTTCAAAGTCAAATAACACGCTTGCTCCATCAATATCTACATTGATTCCCTAAAATCTCCCCATAAGAATGGTCTTCTATAGCTTTTACATCCTTAGATGAATAGGTGACCATTGTAGCTTAGGCCTTCCCATCCACTCCCGTGCCTGCTTCAAAAAAATGTTGGCATCTTATCCTAGAACTAGAATGAATCGATCCATCTCATAATCTCTTATTTGCGCAGTCAACCACATCTCCTAACTGCTTATATTCTTATTTTTGTACACCTTATTAATTGTGCACTATTCCATTCATGGCTATTCCTTGCCAATGCATTTATCTATCAAATCTTGTAACCCTTATAGGGACTTTTCGTACCTTAGTAACTTCATACGCATCTACAAGAAGGACGCTGGGATAGATGTATCAGTTTCCTGCACTTCAATGTTCTCCTTAGGCTTCTTCTTAAATGGAAATAGATTTCTCTGTGTGGTTGATGTCGAAGCCTTAGGGGTCATTAATGTATTCTTTGCTTCCATTAAGGTCTCCTTCTCATGTTTAACATCAAACCCAACATTCTTATCTTCATCCTTTCAGAACCATGTCTCTGTCACATGATTTTTTCCCTCGTGCGGTCTTCTCGAATATGCACATCGTTGCGCATTAATATGTTATATATCAACTCTTATAACCCTTATACGGTATTTTGGTCCCTTAGTAGCTTCATATGCATCTACAGGAAGGACGTTAGGATAGATGGATCAGTTTCCCAAACTTCAGTGTTCTCCTCGGGCTTCCTCTTCAATGGAAATAGATTTCTCTATGTGGTTGATGTCAAATCCTTAGGGATTATAAATGTCTTCTTCACTTCCATGAAGGTCTCCTTCTCACGCTGTACACTAAACTAAACATTCTTATCTTCATCCGTTTGAACGCATGTCTCTGTCACATGCTTTTATCCCTCTGCGCGGTCTTCTCTAGTATACACATTGTTGTGTGTTACTATGTTAATGCTTGGATCTTCCTAGCGTGGTTTAGGCCTCATCATTTGTATGTTCTAAGTCGGCTTCTGGTTGCACTTTTCCTGCATTTTAGCTAATAAAATGGGACAATCTTTGATTTCATGACCAAATTCTTGGCAATACTTACAAGAAACTATAGTAGGGTTCTAACAATCCCTGACGAAATGTCTAGGATGTCCGTAATTTTAACATATGATTTGCCCTCGTCCACGACCAGCGCCTGCTCCTCGGCTGTGCCCTTGACCTTGAAAGCTCCTTGTGTTGTTGGCAAACCTGAAGCTTCATGATATTCTACTTGCATTTAGTATGCTCTAGAGATTTTCTGTATTCTTTAGATCGTAGCTTTGAAAATGTTGTTCATCATGCCCTACCGAAATGTAGTAATTACATAATAGTTTCTTCAACAACCTGATAAATTTTTTCACCAAATGACAGTAATCAATGGAATGTTGGCCTGCAACTTCGCAAATACTACACCAGACATTAGGTCCTACACTTGGCCCAACGCTCAGTCCAGGCTCACTAGAGAATTTTTGACATCTAAAATGGACCTCCTAAGAAAATGTACAACAAAAATAGAATTTATAAGAACCAATAGGATTCAAGATGATAATGTAGACCATGGGGGATGATTCACCATTTTTGTGGTAAATAGGTAAAAATATTAAAAAACAATAAAATAATAAAATAGTTTTTACGACTTGTATTTTCAACTTATCTCCATAGGGTTTTACTCAAATTTAAAGTGGGAGTACTTGTTGGATGAAAATTTTAATTCATCATCCAAGAAGTACCCATTTTGTATACTTTTAATGGACCCTGCTACACGAAAAATGAGAAATACATGAAAAATGTGATTGGAATCATGTTTTTTCATGTATTTCTTATTTTGCGTGTAGCATGGTACATAGAAAGTATGTGACATGGGTACTCCTTGGATGAGGAATCAAATTTGACATCCAACAAGTGTTCCCGCTCGAAATTTTAGTAAACCCATAGGGAGATAAGTTGAAAAAAAGAGTTGGAAAAATAGTTTTTTTTTCCCCTCTAAAATTTGATGATGTAATCTAATATTATTTTATTATTTCCACCATTATTTTATAATATCCTTAGGAGGCCCACTTTAGATCTAAAAATTCCCCTAATTTTACTGGACTCTAAATCCCGGCACCCAAATAGTCTCTATAAACAGAGCACTGCTCTTTGTAGTGACCCTCTACTTTGAACTTCACACAACATACTTTTGTCCACATATCCAATCTAACCTCCATTCCTTTCTTTAGATCTTCGAGTTCCATATGCAAACTTTCCAACTAATTTTGAATTTTTTTAACCCCTATGCTTATATCGTCTATCAATCAAGCTTCAAGCTTCATCGCTATCTCCAGCGCTTCAGCTTGAGTTGCAATCTTCTGTTGTGACAATGGCAATCTGAGATGAGGAAACAAGGCAACAATGAACCATTCTTTATGCTAGTCATAAGGGATATGGAAGTTGAATTGGTTGAACAATGTTTTAAACCTATGATCAACCTCCCACACAATCTCAATAACCAATTTCCTAATCTCTTTGATCTATGTGATACACTAGGATTGAGACTTTGGTTTCTTGAACTCAACGTTCAGTGGGGTCTTTGTCTTAAATAATTTAGAACTCATGTTCATTATAGCATACTTCATGTACCAAGGAAACGCTTTATCCTGCAGTGTTATAACCAACTGCGCTTTCATCATATTTTCATCTGTAATATTCTGCGAACTCCATATTTCCTCTGCAATGATCTAGAACTGTTGAATATCATGCGATCCTTTGAACATATGCATCTTTGGTGGTTGGGCCATGGTGAATGGGGGAGGTGGAGGTGGAGGTACAGAATGGGGATGGGTGGTAATGGGGGTGGAAGGTTGGGAAATATCTGCAACGCTCTGCTGATTTTTAGGTGTCAACGACACACTTCTCGGGGTGGTGGGATTGCTTTCCCTTCTTCAGATCCAAACAATGGAATATAGAGTTTCAACATAGGTACCCTAGTTTGTTTTGAATATTTACTGCTTCGTGTAGCACCAGGTCCTCTCTCTCCTAACATCAATCTGAGCACATTTGTAGTACACCCTTTTCAAACAATAACATATTAATCCAAAACTTCAATGAATTTATGTACTTACTTCTAACGCATTAGAAGAATTTGTGCTATGCTTAGCTATAAGATACAGAAGGCTCAATCGTGAACTCAATGATAAAACCTCCAAGGATACTATCGATCCAATAATCAACAACCCTCATGATCTCGTTATCTGTCTTCTTTAAATGTTGGATTAGATTTAGAGTCCACGTAGTAGGCTTATTATTGAAACAACTCGTCTGTGCAACTAGTCTTGATATTTAGTCATGCAGGTTGCTAGCAAAAAACAAGACATTAGGGAAATTTTGAGGTCTAAAATGGGCCTCCAAAGAAAAATGTACAACAAAAATAAAGTTTATAAGAACCAATAGGGTTAAATATGATGATGTCAACCATGCGGGATGATTCACCATTTTTTAAGTAAAAGGATAAAAAGATTAAAAATTAGTAAAATAATAAAACTACTTTTTCAACTCGTATTTTCAACTTATCTCCCAAATTTTTTAGTCAAATTTCAAGTGGGAGTACTCGTTCAATGAAAAAATTGATTCCTTATCAAAGGAGTACCCATGTTGCATACTTTTGATGGACCCTGCTACATGATAAATGAGCAAGACATGAAAAAATGTGATTGCAATCACGTTTTTCATATATTTCTCATTTTTTGTGTAGCAGGGTCCGTCGAAAGTATAAAAAATGGGTACTCCTTGGACGAGGAATTAAATTTTTTATCAATGAGTATTACCACTCGAAATTTGAGTAAACAATTTGGGAGATAAGTTGAAAATACGAGCTAAAAAGTAGTTTTTTATTTTTTTTCCCTCTAAAATTTGATGATATAATCAAATCTTATTTTTTTATTTCCACTATTATTTAATAATTTCCTTAGGAGGCCCATTTTAGACCTCAAAATTCCCCTAATGAAAAATATCTCGTACTCATCTGCAAAGATATACTTCTATAACCAATGTTCAACAAACATGCAGAAATTTCTGTTTTCTTTCATAGAAAAATCACATTCTTTTAGATCTACCCAATCTAAAAGAAATTTTACCATTACATTAAACTTTTTTGAACATTTAATTTTTATGGTATTAGGCAGGTTACATTTTATATACAGAATTTTTTTTTTTTTTTAAGTTCTTAGGCATGTTATATTTTATTTAGATTTTTCTTTTTATCTATTTTATAGAGATTAAATTTGTAAACATAAAAATATATATTTTTAATAAAATTTAAAATTTTATTGATTTAATTTAAATACTTAATAATTTTGAAGGTTTGTGTTTAAATTTATAAAGAACTATATCACTATTTCATATATATTGCACTCAATGTTTATGTAGTTTTTTTTTTTTAGTTTCTCATTGAAATGACGAGGTTAATATTTATACCATGGGCTAAATACTATGGGAAAAATACTATATTTATAAAATATGTATGGTAAATAAATAAATATAAAATAGGTATAAAGAGGTATGGTAAATACATAAAAATATATCAAATATGTTTAGAAATCCACATCTAAGTATATACCAAGCCTATGTGCCAAATACCGTGGTAGATAAAAGAGGTATGATAAATAAATATAAATATAAATAAACGAGATGTATGGTAAAAAATAAAACCTCTTTTTATATTTACTCCATATTCCTCTTTATATTTACGAGCACTTAGAGAAGAGGTTTTATTTAGGTGAAGCCTATGGACCAAATACCATGGGCCAAATTATTATTAATACCATGCAAAAAAACATTATTAACCCTAATATTAATATCAAAAAATTATTCTTCTTATTATTATATATAATATTCATATTAATATATTATAATATTAATATTGATAAGTTTAATAACTTTGGTTTAATAAAATATTAAATTTTTTATATTATAATATATATTAATATATTATGATATATATTACCTCTATATATATACGTGGGAGGGAATAAAAAAGACATAGAGTGAGAGGTGGAGAGATGGGGAGTGACAAGGGAGAGATGAGGATAAACTGAATGAGAGGGGATGGGAGAAATGAAGAGAGAGAGAGAGGGAGAGGAGTAAGAGAGGTAGAGAAGAGTAAGAGAGGGAGAGGGAGATACAAATAGGGGGGAGGGGGAGGGCGGGGGGTGGTAGAGAAGGAGAGAGGAAGGAAAATAATGAGACGATTGGAGAGAGAGAGAGAGAGAGGAATGATGAGAGAGAGGACTTGAGAGAGAGGTGGAGAGAGGGAGGGATAGAGATATGGAGTTGGAGGCGGAGAGGTGGAGGGATGAAGAATTATATAGAGAGTGAGAAGTGGGGGGGGAGAGGGAATGACAAGGGAGAGATGGAGAGAGAGTGTATGTTTAGGGCCAAGATAAAGAGACAGAGGAAAGATGGAAAGAAGAGGATAGAGAAGGATAGAGGGAGGGATATAGTACCATAGAGAGAGAAAAATATATGGGGGAAAAGAGAGGATTAGAGAGAGAGAGAGAGAGAGAGAGAGAGAGAGAAAGAGAGAGTTGGGGGAAGAGAGAGGGAGGCAGTAGAGAAATGGAGAGAGAGAGGAAGGATGTGAAATAGGAGGAGAGTGATGGGGGGAGAGAGAGGGGGGTAGGAGATAAATGGAGAAAGGAAGGAAGAGAGAAAGGACTTGAGAGATAGGATGAGAGAGGGAGGGAGAGAGGAATAGACAGGGATAGATAGAGATGTGGATTTGGAGGGGGACAGAGGGAGGGAAAAAGAAAGACATAGAGAGTGAGAAGTGAAGAAAGAGAGGGAGTGACAAGGGAGAGATGGAGAGAGAGTGTGCAGTTTTTGGGTGAGATAAAGAGACAACGAAGGAGATATGAAGAGAAGGGGGGATATAAGGCAAGAGGGAGGGATATAATAACTGACTTGGAGGGTGGAAAGAGAGAGAGAGAGAGGTTGTGAGAGAGTGGAGAGAGGGATGGAAATATATATGGAGTTGGAGGGGGAGAGAGAGGGAGGTAAGAAGAAAGACATAGAGAGAGAGGGAGAGAGAGTGAATGATAATAAGACAGAGAGAAAGGGGTAGAGGATCGTAAGAGGAATAAATATGTAATAAAGGGAGAGGGAGAAGGGGAAGATAGAGACATAGATGGAAGGTGGAAGAGAGAAGAAGAGAGATATAAAGAGAGGAGGGTTTTTTCGTTTAAGAACTTATGTAGATATGATTTTATAGAGGGTGAGTTTTTTTTTTAAATGTAATTAAGATGAAGAGACAAACAAGGAGAGATGGATATATATAAGTTTTTTTTTTTTGGGGGGGGGGGGGGGGGGGGGCGCGAATTGAGATAAAGAGATAAACAAGGAGAGATGGATATATATATAGATATGGAGGCGGGAGAGAGGGAAGAATATTTCTTGCACTAGATGCATTTATTTCATTGTAGATGGTAATTTCTAATCCTATTTGATTTCTTGAACTTGATCTGAATTCGAATGTTAGTTTTTTTGTGCTAATTTCATCTTAAAATTTAAAATTAATTTCCTGATCTTATGATTTATGTGCATAGGTTTCCTTGGTGTTTATGATTGTCATATAGGAAAATGAGCTGAGATTTTAAGTTAAATTCAATAGCATAAAGCACGAAAAACAAATGCTAAAGAAAAGAGATAAAAAGTACAAAAAACCATCACAATTGATCCATTAGCACATTGTTTTGATGAAGGAGTTCACCCTTCCTAGGCTACATCTCCTTGGTCCAACTTCCATGGTTTGGGCCTCTAGATTAGATCAAAAGTGCAAAAAATTGTTGTTTACATTCAACTATAGCTTCTGAAACCTACTTCAATGAGTCCATAATGTCCAAATCTATTAGAAATGATTCTTCTTGATCCCAGTTTGGTCGCATTTTGCCAAATATATGGCCAAAACAAATTTTCATTGTAAACTACCTCCAAAACTAGAGAAGACTCCAGTTAGCCCCACCAATTATGGAGGTGGTGCCTAATTTGGAGGCTCGCTGAAAAGTCTGTCAAACTAATCTGCAATTTAATTAATATAAAGCACGGTTTTAAAATTGGATAAGTACAGATTAGCGCGTAAAGCACAATTTAAAACTAATATGAATTAGCAACATATTATCACGTTTAATCAAAGGTTTTCCATTTTAAACCCGCTTATTAGCATGATCCAGTGTGTTTATGAAACTTTGCCTGCATTGTTGGTCTTGTTACTTGGTCTCATGGGGAGGGGGTTCACCCCCTCCAAACCCCCCCTGTCAATTCATTTGACTTTAAATATATGCAGGATGCACTATCTATTAAGAATGTGTGTGGTCGCTTACTGGTAAAGGTGGAGAGTATTGTGGGGGAGGTCGTGGGGTCGAGCCCCAGCCTCTAACCAGCCTTGTACATAATTTTTTGCCACCACTTACCATAAGGCTTAAAACCTTATAATATATATTCTTTCACATTTTATATAAACCTTTGGACTTGCATATGATATGCCAACGGACCTTAATATATAACATGCCAACAGACCTTTGACATAAATACAATTCGGACTTTGGTGTATGTAAAACATTTTGACCATGTTAAAATGAAATTTGAATTTGGGATAAGGTCCACCAGAGGGGGTATGTGATGACCCCTGGCTGCACCATGTGTCAGCCTCTGGTTGGGTTGTTCCAAACAATAATTAAAAAAAAAAGTGAATTCAACCTTAGGAGAAAATTCATAAAAATATTTCACCAACAAACCAAACTGGTTAATCTTGCAGTGACACTTGTCACAGTGTCATTGGATGTAACTGAAGAATATTCACTGAATATACTTAGATTTTCTTTCTGGGCTGCCATGTCACCAACCTTTCCTATTTCGCAAATTTTTTAGCTATTTAGGAAAAAAACATTAGGGTCTATCTTCTTGATTTGGACTCCATTTTCATGAACTGAATTGTTCCAGATTCCTCGTGACGAGCTATTCTCTTTCATTTAGTTTCCAATCAATTTTTAGCACTTTTAGTTTTGAGCTTTTACACTAAGCACCTGATCATTGCTCCACACTAGAAGCCTTTTGGAAACCAAAAGTTTTTTTATTACCGATCATGTGGATGATGGTACTATTCCCTCACCGTCCTAGTCTCTATCCATTGAAATTTTCCCATTTTAATCAAATTGATATTTTCACAAAAATTTAAATTTTTCCTTGATTCTTGCGACCTTCTCTTATTGTCATTGGCACCGTCGTGCTACAATTTCCATGAATTTGCAGAGCAACAAGCTGTTCTTGCAGAAACCATCTTGTTTTTACCTTGTTCATCAATTAAACGAACTTAAAAACTGCCTCACCTTGCACACTATCATCATGGTGATTCTTAACTGATCTTGATTTGTACTTATGTTGACTCTTGACCAAGTATATTTTCCATTGCCATATACCTTTTGGAAAGCAAAAACAAGAACTTGTGGAAACCATGCCTTCTTTGTCAAATTTCTTTGTCGCTTTTTCTTTGACCTTTTCACTCTCTTGAAATTGCATCTTTTTTCCAACACTGCTCAACTCTGATGTTGACTGGTGCAAATTTTTTACATATTGTTCACCTTCTTTTAAAGTCAACCTATTAGACTCCTGAAATGTCTCATTATAGGCATAAGAAACCTCAATGAAATCAATTTTTTCATTCATTGCATATTTTTGAAATGTTTTATTCAAAACATCTCTTTGTTTGATCATTAACAATGTCAAATTCTGACTCGCATTCACAATCCTTTTCATTTCTCCTGCACGTATAAGAGACAAAATTGTCTTCTTCTTATGCACTATAATTAAGTACTCAATTCCATATTTAAACAAGTGATACTTATTCTCATGGTGATGAAATATTAATTTCCTATCATAAAGATAAGGACTTCCCAAAACAATACCCGATATCTCAAGCGGCATCACATCAAGTTCAACTTCATCAAGAAAGTTTGAATTCATGGTGAATCATAGTATGCACTTCTGTGTAACCCACATGTTTGAATTCTTCCATATCCATCCTATAGGATAAGGTCTTTGATGTCTAATAGTTTCAAGGTTTGGCTGCCTAAGCAAGTCTTCAGAAATCAGATTAGCTTGTGACCCACTATCAAAAAGAGTATATATCTTTGTATGTTTGGAGACAACTCTAATATGGAAAAGTTATATTCTTGTATCTTCATCCTGAGTGACATTGGAACAATTTGAAGAACTAGCGCTTACTATATGATTACCTTTCAAACCCATGGTTGTAATATTTGTTTCACCTCCTGAATCTGAACCTAAGTCATGTTCAATTATAGCAACAATTTTCTCATTTTCTTTGGCTTTCAGTTTGTTTGTCTTGAAATCTGGATGAAGTTGCCAACAATGGTCTTCATCATGGGCATTTTTCAAACAATTTTTACATGTGAGTTTCTCTTTCTCTCTTTTGACAGAGCTATTCCTCTTTCATCTTCCCTAAAACTTGCCCTTTCCTTTACACTCGCTATCAATTTTCTCATCTATTTTATGTTTCCCTCTTGATTCTAAATGTGTGGCTTGAACACAAACCTCATATATGTTTGTGGGATTGAACATGAGAACAGTGTGCCCAAGGTAACTGTGCAAACCCCCAATGTAATTTAACAAATTTTCTTAAGAATACAAATTAATACCCAAAATAAGAGCTCTTGTCCTAAATTCATGGGTATAATCTTGCACACTTTTCCCTTTCAATTGTCTAAAATTTTGCCAGTCCATAATGGTATTTTTCATGTAAGCTAATGGATATAATTTCCTTTTAATGGTAGCAATAAAACTTGACCAAGCCATAGAGATATTACCATATTTTTTAATCTCTTCTTGTGTCCTTGCTTCCCACCATACAAGTGTTGATATTTCCATCCTCAAAGAAGCCAATTGAATATTTATGTCATCTTCATGAAGGTTCTAAATTTTGCAATACACCTCCAATTGATGTATCCAATTATCTAATCTCTCTACATTTACCTCACCGTTATACATTGGAAGCTCAAATTTGACATCAATTTTGAGTAAGGGTGTTTTTCCTCTTGTGGTCTTTGAGTGAACATGGGTAGTTTTTGTTGTGGAAGTGGATGATGATGCTGATGGAGAAGAGGAGTATGATGAAGATGGTGGAGATGAAAGTGGGTTTCCTCCACTACCCTTTCAATCCTTTTCTTCATCCTTCTTATCATCTCAAGTTCCTTATCCATGTGGAGGCTTAGAACCTTCTCCTTCCATCCCAGCAGTAAATGCATCAAACATAATTTTAACTATCCTCTTTATGTCATTGAACTCTTTCTTGACATCATCCTCTTCTAAATGACCTTCAGATTATTCAACACCTAATGTTGGCTCAAGGGGTACTGACCCAGGTTCAGAGGTGAAGGTTTTCCAACAAACCCCTATACTACTAGCCCTTTCAGCAGTGACCTGCTTGCACAGGTCAAAGTCTCACCCCAAGCAGTATAGGTGGGTGCTGGAACCAGGTTTCCGCACCCTGAGAGAGGATAAGTAAGCCAAGTAGAGTTGTATTCGACTTTATAATGACCAGATCACCTATCACATAACCGTATTTATAGATATCCTTCACATCCACGTGCGCAAGGTCAACTATACTTACTGTGATCAACAAATAATATACTTCTAAAACAGTAGTGTAGCATTACATAAAACATAACATAACAGACCGAGATGTCGTAAAAACACTTACACAGTAATTTTGTAACTTAACACAAAATATGCATAATACAACAGCTATCAAAGATTCGCATAAACAGTACACATGGATTCAGTTACCCAAACAACCTTTCTCATTCATTAGTCCTTCAGTTCCTTATTACAATACCCAAACCTGACCTGCGCACACAGCAGGACTCAGGATCTTCGTGCACATAGCCAGCAGGAGTCCTTTCCCAAAAAACCAAAACAGGTTTACTAAGCCACAATTCGCATCAAGATCTCATCATCTTCCTGCCTTACAATTCAAAATGTCTTTCTATCTATAATCCTCTAGCCTAATACTTCCTATGGTCTGAAAACCATTGTTTGCAGACTCCAGGTCTACTGTTTGACCCGTTACAACGCTTTTAGGGATTTGACCCACCCCAAAACCCCTACGCGAGACTAAATATACTAAAAAATATACAAAATCGGACTAGTTTCGCAGCTTGTAGGAGACCCTATTCCAACAGTCACCCAACACAATCTTGTGACTCATCTCGAGTCACTGTGGTGATGCAGTTTCTACCTACGCACGTAGGGCATGGAGGGCTATGATAAGTGGAGGCAATACTTCTTGAATCTGAGCGGCAACTCTGTGCGATGTCTATAAGCTTCTGGGAGGTTGGTCCTTTAGTAGTCATGGTAACCCGCTCTAATATCTGGTTGAGTCACTCGATTGCACCATTGGTATCCTGTGATAACTGGAGCGTGGCATCGGCCCAGGGCTTCAAACATTTTGTGATGGCATGCCTCATTCGTCAGAGATCCGTAATTGTATCGCAGAGTGCATTGCTAGTCTTCAAGAGTGCTAAATGTTGCGTAGGGACTAAGAAGGGCAAGGTAGCTTTGACCTGATTGAAATCGGCTTCCTTCTAGCATAAGTCCTTCTTGATGTTCTGAAGAATCGGGTTGAACTAGACCATTTTCCAGAGCTGCATGGCTGACTTGAGCAACTGATTACCCTAAGTAAGTTGTCCCGTAATGATGTCCATAGCTTTCCGTAAGAATGTACTTGTTTTTCCAATTTTTTGTCATTAACCTCGTGCTGTGATTCTCTTTTATTTCAAATTCCTAAATCTGCTTTTCGAGTCACTCTTCAATTCCCTTCCTCTAAGGCTTCTAGTACTCTCTTGTCATTACCCAATCCCTCTTTTAAATTTCTCCCAGTCCCGACAACGAAACCATTTGTTGGTTTGAGGGGTCCTGACCTAGGTTCGGACGTGAAGGTCTGCCAAAAAACCCCTATACTACTGACCCTTTCAGCAGTGAGCTACTTGCGCAGGTCAAAGTCTCACCCGAAGTAGTATGGGTAGGTGCTAGAACAGGTTTTCGCACCCTGAGAGAGGATAGGTAAGCTAAGCAGAGCTACATACAGCTTTATAATGACCAGATTGCCTATCTCATAACTGTATTTATAGATCTCCTTTGCATCCACGTGCGCAAGGTCAACTATACTTACTGTGCTCAACAAATCATATACTTCTAAAACAATAGTGCAGCATTACATAAAACATAACAGAATAGACCCAGATGCCGTAAAAACACTTACACACTACTTTTGCAGCTTAACACAGAATATGCATAATACAATAGCTATCAAAGATTCGCATAAAAAATACACATGGATTCAGTTACCCAAACAACCTTTCTCATTCATTAATCCTTTAGTTCCTTCTTACCATACCCAAACCTGACCTGCGCACATAGCAGCAGGGTTCGCACACAATAGGACTTGGGATCTCCGCACACACAACCAGTAGGAGTCATTTCCCAAAAAACCCAAATAGATATACTAAGCCACAATTCGCATCGAGATCTCATCATCTTCCTTCCTTATCATTCAAAATGTCTTTCTATTTATAATCCTCTAGCCTAATCCTTCCTATGGTCCACAAACTGTGGTTTGCGGACTTGAGGTCTACCCTTTGACCCGTTACAATGCTTTCAGGGCTTTGACCCACCCCAAAACCCCTGTGCTAGACTAACTATACTAAAAAATATACAAAATCAGACCAGTTTGGTAGCTTGTAGGAGACCCTGTTCCAACACCTGACTTGATAGCTATGGATTCAAGCTCAGCTTTTGGTGCTTGTACCTCTTCAATCTTAGCTTCTTGAGATAAAAATCGAGATTCTTCAAGTGCAGTTGTCAGTGAAAATTTGGGTGGAGATGGTGCCCTTGTGGCCTTCCTTCTTCTAGTTCTAATTTCAGGGATCGCAACCAACAATTTCCCTTCACCTCTATGAAACTTTAACCTTGTAAGCATCACAAATTTGCAACCATTAAAACCTTACTTGCACAAAACTGAAGCAACTATCAATCAAATAACCTTAGCAACCTTTCAACCAGGCTCTGATGCCAACTTGACCTGAATTTGAATGTTAGTTTTTCTATGCTAATTTTATCTTCATATTTAAAATAAATTCGTTGATCTTATGCTTTATGTGGATTGGTTTCCTTGGTGTTTATGATTGTCAAACACAACAATGAACTGAGTTTATAAGTTAAATTGAAGAGATTAAAGCATGAAAAACAAATGTTGAACAACAACAATTACAAGTACAACAAACCATCACAATTGATCTATTAACACTATGTTTTGATGAAGGAGTTCACCCCTCCTGGGCTACATCTCCTTGGTCCAGGTTCCATGGCTTGAGCCTTTGTATTAGCTCAAAAGTGAGAAATTTTTTTTTTTACATTCACCTACAGATTTTGAAACCTGCTTCAATGAGTTGAAAATGTATAAATCTATCATAAATGACTCTTCTTGCTCCCAATTTGGTCGAATTTGGCCAAAGATATGGCCAAAACAAATTTTCCTAGTAAACTGCCTCCAAAATTGGAGAAGACTTTTGTTGTCCCCAAAAATTATGGAGTTCACACCTAAGTTTGAGGTCCACCAAAAAGTCTATGAAACTAATATATAGTTCAATTAATATAAAACACAGTTTTAAAATTCGATAAGTGCAGATTAGCGCATAAAGGGAAGTTTAACACTAATTTGAATTAGAAATGCATTAGTGCATTTAATCAAAGGGTTGGGGTTTTAAACCCTCTTATTAACATCATCCCGTGTGTTTATAAAACTCCACTCATGCCGATGGTCTTGTGACTTGGTCTCATGGGGAGGGCGCTAACCCAGGAGGCTAGCCCCCTCCAAACCCATGTCTGTCAATTAATTTGACTTTAAATATATGTTGGATGCACTGTCTATTAAGAACGTTTGTGGTGGCTCATTGGTAAAGTAATTGAGTATTGTGGGTGAGGTCATGGGGTTGAGCCCTGACCTCCGGCCAACCTGCACATGAAGATCTGCCACTGCTAACCATAAGGTTAAGACCTTATAATATATATTCCACCACATTTGATATAAACCTTCAGACCTGCATATAATATGTCAATGAACCTTAATATATAACATGCCAACAAACCTTTGACATAAATACAATTCGGACTTTGGTATATTTAAAACATTTTGACCATGTTAAAATGAAATTCGAATTTTGGATAGGGTCCACCAGAGGGGGCACGTGGTGGTCCCTGGCTACACCACGTGTTAGACTTTAGTTGGGTTGTCCCCAACAATAATATAAAAATAAAATTAATTCAACCTTAGGAGAAAATTCATAAAATAATTTCATCTTCAAACCAAACTGGTGAATCCTATAGTGACACTTGTCATAGTGTCATTGGGTGAAGCTGAAGAATATTCCTCAAATATTCTTAAATTTGTTGATTGGGTTGCCATGTAACCAACCTGTCCTATTCTGCAATTTTTTTAGTTATTTAGAAAAATGAGCAACAACCTCTATCTTCTTCATCCAGATTCTCTTTTTGACGAAACAAATTCTGCTAAATTCCTGGAGAAGAGCTCTTCGCTATCGATTAATTTCCAATTAATTCTGAGCACTTTAATTTTTGAGCTTTTACATTGAGCACCTGATCAGAACAAGATGGATTCATTTTAGTATAGATGGAGATTTCTAATCCTATTTTATTGTTTGCACTAGATGCATTTATTTTAGTGTAGATACTAATTTCTAATGATATTTGATTGCTTGCACTAGATGCATTGATTTCAATGTGGATGATTTCTAATCCTACTTGATTGCAAGCGCTAAATGCATTGATTTTAGTGTAGATGGTAATTTCTAATCCCATTTGATTTATTGCACTAGCTACATTGATTTCAATCTAGATGTTTATTTCTAATTATAATTCAGGTTTCTTGCACCAGATGCATTGATTTCAGTGTAGGTGATTTTAATCCTATTTCATTTCTTAAAACATCAAATAACATCATTCTAAGTGAATGTAAAAGATCCAAACTTACCTCTTTCAACCAATATTATTGTCTCAAACTATCTAAAATAATTTAATTAACACATTAACTTTTATTTAAAAATTCAAAGAGAGAAAGTTATTATAATAAGTAAAATAAAATTAAAGTTGAAAGCATTTTCTTTTGAATAGAACAAATAAAGACACATCACCACTTAATTCTTATAATGTTTTTTCAAAAGGTGATGAGATGCATATACATGCTAATCCATCCATTTATCATATTTAACTATAGTTTTATGGTAAAAGATTGTTTATTTTTTTGTTTAATAAGTGGTTTGAGTTCATTAGTACATTAGGTTTGATTTGTGGTTAAGTAATCATGACCCAGGGGTATCTAAGCTGTAAAAGTCTACATTAGGTTTGATTTTTGATTAAGCAATAATGACCCAGGGGTATCTAAGATGTCAAAGTCACCTGGAGATCACACTCGGCTCGAGCCACACTAGTACTAAGCTAACTGGGTTTAACTAGTACTAAGCTAATTGGGTTTAACATGTCTCCTCCCCTGCACTAACGCTAAGCTAACTTGGTTTAACTCATCCCATCCCTCACGCATTAGTGAAGTTTAATCCTCCATAGACATTTTAAGGAGGCCCATCCTCAATGAGTTAGGCTAACAAAACTTAACTAAAAAAATATTATTATAAAGAAAACATTATACGATTAGACATGTTATAAAGTTGATATTAGATGATTAAAAATGTTTTAGTGTCCAACACCCATTCGTCTTTCCCTAATTTTTCGAGCTCACGAAAAGACCGAAAGTGTACGCACATTTATCTTTCCACTTTATTTGAATGGTACATTTCAATCAAATTTGTTGAATGTCAATTTTACCCAGACATCATTGACTTTTCACCGTTTATTCAGCAATTTTCACATCTATCACTGCAAGACGACCACGATCTTCCTTCACCTTTCCGTGTATGTCACTGCAAAGACCACTACCCCAAGATGACCACAAAGCTTGCGCACATTTTTGACGAGCACCACTTTCTTCACTATGCAATTTCTAGCAATTCTTTACCCACTCACACCCTCTGTACTTTTAATTTTTTATTGGAAGTGTCTTTTATTCGATGAAATGGAAGTTGATGGGACAACTCCGAGACAGCTTTCTCCGACGACCTCGTAGATTTCCAAGTAGGAGGTGGACCCTGCGCCGCTGCCTCCACCACCTCCCTTCCTCTGCCATCTCCCCCTCCGCTCTGCCATCCCGCACGCTTAAAATTTAACTTTTGAATATTCATTCGCTCACATTCATTCAACTCCATTGCAGTTCCTTGTTTGCTTCATTTTTTAGCAGACTCCCGTGGAAGCTTTGCGCAAATTTGAGTTTGGATAGATTATGGTATACAAGAGGCTGGTTCATGCAGCCTTTAATGAAGCAGGGGAATTTTCCAAGCTCTATAAAAGGACTTATCATTTTTCCATTTTCAGGATATAAAGCTGATTTTGTATCAAAGTTCCCATTTTTTAACATGATCATTCAAAACTACTATGGTTTTGAAGCATTACTAACTTCACACAAGGAACCAAGATATAACTCATTCTCCACTACATATAGGTTTGGATTAGTGTAAGGTTTGAAGGATGTATTAGGGAATGGTTGACCTACATGGAATACATTGTTGCTCCTTTGGACCTTATTATTTAATCTACACCCTCTTGGTTCTGCACATGAATGAAATAAACATCAGTGGCATGCTTGCAGACAAGTATAAAGGAGGTAAATCTACATATCAACGAATTATTAGCTAAACAAAAAATTATTTGCAAGGACTACCATGGTTAGCAAAACTTCACCTGAGAGGATAACAAAGTATTAATTAAAACTGGTTATACATGATTACCAATCCTTGAAATTTCAAAGTGAAGGACAAAGTGGAGTAAAAAACCTGTTCATTCATAGTCGGAACAATCTGCATATCGAGAGCTACCCATTCCTAGTGCTTCTTGACCCACTATTTTTCTGAAGTTCCACCCTTCAAGTGCCACTCTCACTCAGTTTCTCTTCATTCCTAGATCTCCCAGGATTGAAACATATTCTGATTTTCCCGATTCACCATCATTAGCAATCACATAATGGGTATAATAAATTAGTGCCAAAAATTGAAACCAACAAAACAATTAGAATGCGTCCATAATTGTAGGTTCCGACAGCTTCAAGATGCAAAATATTGAGACATTTGGGAAGGAGAGAGAAAAAGGAAGGAAAAAATGCTATTGCAATTAGGTGCGTATAGCCTGTTAAACTGTGGAATTATCCCTAAAATATGACCACCTTTGCATTGATGCCTGCCTCTATCTACTATTATTTACCTCCAAAACTCCCCCTCGTCATCCACTTATGTAGAGAGGAATACCAATTGATATTTTGAGAGGAATACCAACCCAAATGTAGGTAATACCAGACACCATCCATGGCCAACATGGTTGTGCGTTCCCAAACCCTCTCGTCAACAACATCACTAGACTTTATTTCCAATTCTACCATGAGTTCGAGCTCTATCTATGCTCGGTGACCTTCTCAAAATCTAGCTGAAATCATGTGCTAGGGTTTGCTATTTGAATGGTGGGTTTTGACCCAAAAATTTAAGTCATCTTCTAATGACATTTCTTTACCAGTATCATTTAATTTTTTTATGATCTAAGGATGTAGCATTAATAATATGGTAGAGAAAGTCTCTTCAGATCTCTTTTGATATGAATTTAAGTGATTTAAACTTGAAACTTATGCAAGTTGATATGATTTTCTTTAAACTTGAAATTGGGGCAAGTTGCTATTATTTGATTTAAATTTTAAACTTGGTGCAAGTTGATTTCCTTTTCATTCTTTTAGAGTTAATATTAGTGTAAACAGGTGCATGTGTTCAGAGATAATTTCCAAATCACTTTAGAAGATGGCTAAAACCACTAAGTTTTGAAGCATCTATCGAGTTGTTGATATTGGTATGAAGTTAGTTGTTGAATTGGTTGTGTTATTCCTCTGAGAATGATTGATAGGTCATTGGAAGACTATGGCTTGTGTAGCATGAGAGGTAAAAGCTATATTCTTGTAGTCTTCTAACAACCCTGGCCTTATTCTTACTCTGTATTTGTTCAATGCTAACACCATGGCCCTAACATTCAAGTTCTCCTTTGGATGGCCAAACACTAAAATAAGAGAGTCTAGATGTATTTTGCTTTCTTTTATATTCCTAGTGCTATAAAAATTTGATATTTGGCATTGAATTTAACAACAACTAGTGATGCCCTATAGACTTTCAGGAAGGATTGTGTTGATATATATATTTCATTACATTCCATAATCTCAATGTAAAGTTTAGATTTTAAGTTTGAAGAAATTAAGGTATTTCTTTTTGGTAGTTGTGAAAGACTAAGAAATAAATTTGATGTGATGTGTTTTGTGTAAAATTTAGAGGTTATAATTACATTTTCAAGGTCCTTTTTTACCATTCAAGTTTTGGAATGATATGGATGTGAGATGATTAGTAAGAATGTTTTGGTTGGAAATTTATTTATGAAGGTTTTAAAGTTTAGTAAGAGATTATGCTCTTTTTCAAGTTTTATTTTTATATAATTCATGTTTGGAATGAGATGGATGTGGAATGATTGGCAAGATATTTAGGTTAGAGATTTATATGAAGGTTTTAAGTTTAGTGAGAGATTGTATATTTATATATTAAGAAATTTAGGTTTCAATGATATGGGTTGAATGATGAATAAGATGTTTTTGTTGGAAATTTATCTATAAAGGTTAGAAGTTTGAGCTTCATATTATATATGTTTTTCTTGCAATGTAAGTATTTTTGAAGGTTTATATATCCTCTTCATCAATGTTGGAATTTGTTTTTCATTTTATTCTTTAAACGATTTTGAGTGTTTATAATTTTTTTTACATTTTTTACTTAATTGCGTTACATATTTGTAATCAAATTAAGAAACAATTTATAAAAAAATTAAAAGTTATTCCAAATTGTTGGAATTTGTTGTACCACTAATATTCTCCTTAATCACCAAGGACTATTTCAAAAATATCTCGAAATATATAAATCTTCATTCATAATATCCCGAGGCATGACTACTCTGTTATCAAAATGAATTGGCTCCCAAAGAATAGTTTAAAAGATGAAAATAAAACATAAACACTTCTAAGAGATATAGACCTATGAATGGGTGATAGGTTTTAGGCATCTCGTGTAGAAGAAAATAAGAAAACAGGTAGCTAAGGCTAGTTAATTACATTCATTAATGAGAACCACGGAGGTAGCAATGACCTTGGCAGAAATAAAATATAAAATGAAATATAATGCAATATATACAACTTTAACAAGAACCTAGTGGGTGTTATGATATGGTTTCATATCACGGCCTTAAGAAGCAGGATTGCAAGTCTAGGGAATTGGATATTTTTTGAAAATCTGGTAAAGAGTAGTTTGTTTAGTTGTGTCGAATTTATTTCCATGAACGAATTTGATAATGATAATTGATTTTCCAGTGCCTACAGGAAAAAAAATGAATTCATACGACTTGCATTTATCAAATGCCATTGAAAAAGGATAAATCTCCTCAAAGGTCCATCATAAATCTTCTGAAAGGTCATTGATGATGATCCTAAAAATACTTACAAAAAATTCTTTAATGGAAGCATTAAATATTTTCATCTAGATGCTGGAAAAGGATTTTTCAGTGCCTTCAGGAAAAAAAATATATATGCATTTCCAATATCCATATCTCCTTTGATCCTTTGTTCGAAACTATATTTCATCAACACATTTTAAGGGGCATTCATCAATATTTTTTTCCATGGTGACATTGCATATACTGATCCCTCAATTTGTTGTTATAAATTAATTTTCATCAATGCATTTTTAGTGGCACTTGCTAGACTTTCGCCATATTATTCCATAAGTTCTACTTAGATAATCAAGTTATAATGTGTACTAATTGAGATGATCGAATGATTTCTTCTTGAAATCTTCCCATGGCAGAAAAACCGCATTTGTGCTTGAAATTAGACACACAAACACCCAAATTAGATGAATTTCTGATTTCTTCTTGAAATCTTCTCATGGCGGCATAAGTAAAGAAAGTGGGAAACATTATTCCCTCCACACTGCATTTATTGTGAAGCTGGATGAAGAAATTTATCATGCCTACCACTACTCCCACTCCACCTTTTGCAAGCCTTCTGTAGGCTGATCTTCCTCACTTGAAATGCACAATAATCACTAATTATGATGACAATGTTTATGTTGAATTGATGATGATGATTATGTATTTTTAGATATAGAATCTATTTTCTAAAAGATGAATGGTAATATGAAATATATGTATATGTGTATGTATATGTATATGTATATGTATATATGTCATTTCCTTTCTCTATTGTATCTAAATTTTTGAAGATTTTCCGTATCTGTTTTAAACACCGTATCCATATCTGTTCCTGTATTCATTTCAGCGCAACTTAGGCAAGAGGTGTTTTAGACACTCCAAGGAGGATAAGTGTAGGGGAAAAGGGAGAACCGCCTAGTTACACTCAAGCTTGGTCTAGGTAATATGCTGACAACACATGTTTGGATAAACAAAGTTCTTGCAAATATTGGAGTTATCAAATAATCCAGAAATTGTGGATTGTCAAAATCATAGGATTTTTTAGAGATCAAAGTTCTTTTCTAGAACCAAACGCATAGATATTATGTATCATTTATGTAAGGAAACCGATTGCTACAAAAGAAATGGCATTTGATTTCTGTATTTCAGAGGATATAGTTGCTGACATATTTTGATGTGCCAATTTTTTATCATTTAGAAGATTGGTCAATATGCAGCATAATAAAAATGCAGGATTGAAACTTGTGGCGGTCACTACCAAAATTAATAATGCTAACTAATCAGTAATAGTTTGATATCTAAAGATAGTTGTGTATTATATGAGTAAAATAATAGTTGTAATCAAGTCACTGATGGGTCCATGATGGAACTAATCTTAGTACTTATAATGTATGTTGCAATAAAAGGGAAGAGTGAAACAAAACAAACAAAAGTATAGAAGGCTTACTGATGTATGTTGGCATAAAAGACAAGAGGAAACAAACAATAGTCTAAAAGGTTGGTCTGATGTAACTCTCACTTTCATTTGCTTCATTTTCCTTGACATATTCTCATATTTCGCAATCCATCTCCTCACTAAAACCTTTCAAACTAGAGTAATATAACTACCTTTGTGTATTCACCAGCAAACAAAATAAACTCGTTATAATAAAGAAATCCATAGACATGTGGATAACATGTGTATTTAAAACCAATGAACTGACAGCAACTGAATAACAATGTATCACTCATAACTCTCACTTTCATTTGCTTCATTTTCCTTGGCATATTCTCATATTTCTCAATCCATATCCTCACTAAAACCCCTCAAAATAGAGTAATATAACTACCTTTGTGTAATCGCCAACAAATAAAATAAACTTGTTATAATAAAGAAATCCATAGACATGTGGATAACATGTGTATTTAAAACCAATGAATTGACACCAATTGAATAACAATGCATCGCTCATAATTTTCCTAATGGATGGGAAAACTTGTTGAATGAATGGGGATGTTCTTTAAGTCATAGGTACTATACCCTCAACTAAAACAAAGTAAACATGGAAAGGGTGGATGTGACAAAACTTCCCACCTTAGGAAAGCAACAAAACTGTGTTCATCTTATATCACATCACTCCCATGTAGAATTCCACAAATCTCATGAACACATCACCACCCTCAGATGGGGGCTATTGAAATCTAGGATGTTGAAAGCACTAGCATTGGAGAAGGAAGATAAAATGTTTATATTTTCCATTAGTTCCATTAGCACGTGTTGGGAGATTTCTTCAAGTGCAAATGGAATAGCACATGTTTTCATCCCACAAAGATATAGATGAAACCTAAAGAATGACCACTTTATCATCCACTGAATTCTCCATATAATACAAATAGACAAGTCTCTTAACATAAACTGATTGAGAGTGAGAGGTAAGGAGTGTGCTAGAAACTAGTATAAGTTGCAATATCCATATTCTCACTCCAAAGTGAAAAGCGAAATGAGACGTTCATGGTTTATAATATTGCAACATCTTTGAAGACCACAAGGTTATATCACCATATATGTAGGAATCTCATTATAAATGAATCTGAATTGAGCATTGGAGAATTTGAATCAATGCTACATGTCCAAAAATCTGTAACATATCATGGGCTGAACAATAGTTGAATAATTCTGCATCCAACAACATGTTGGAAATTTAAAGAAAGGATAGCTTCATTTGTTCCAGTTTTCTTTATTCATATATATACTACATGAGAAATAGCAGTAATTTAATTCTCGACGGATACATTGAATCCATATGAAAATTTGGTCACTCTTCATCTCCAAATAAAGACAGCACCCATTGCACCATTGTCTATCTAAAATTGACATCTCATGGCATTTTTGCAGGCTAAATCTCATGTGTTTTGCATAACTAAATACAACTCAATTCTCATGTGTTCTGCATAACTAAATACAACTCAATTCTCATGTGTTCTGCATAATTAAATACTCAATATCACATTTCGTTGGCATCATTTATTATTATTTGCTTGCTGCTATTGATGATGGGCAAATTGATGTTGTTGTAGTTGTTTTACTTGCTACTGCTGCTGCAATAGCAGCAAAGCCATTGAGTTGTAGAAATCCATATTCATGTTCATGGACTGTGCAAAAGACAAAGGGGCCACCAACATACCTCTTTAGGTTTTATCCATTACATAGAAAATCACTATTAAATCTCTTACATTATTTTGACACTACATTCTATTAACCATTATGACTAAGAGGCAGATTAACTAGGGTGGCTATGTCACTTATTAGCTACAATTTTCCATAGATGCTATTAATATTCCTATGAAGCCCAACTTGTGGACAATTATGGATAAATTGTTCAAATTCTAAAATATCTCGTAACCTATTTTATATGAATGGTCTTCTAGCACATGATTTCGGCTAGATTCTGAGAAGGTCATCGAGCATAGATCAGGCAATTGCAATTCTATTTTGGCATTGTTGAGAACCTCATGTGTGTCTGACATTTCACCGCGATTAGCAAGCATTTTTGCCTCCTCTATGGCCTGAGCCGTTTTCAGACGGAGTAAAGCTTTGCAATGGAGATACAAATTTGAAGTTGCGCAAAGCTTCCATGGGACTCCACTAGCTAATGAAGCAAACAAGGCTCTGCAATGGAGTTGAATGAACACAGGCTCTGCAATAGAGTTGAATGAACACGCGCAAATGAATATTCAAAATTTAAATTTTAAGCGTGCGAGTTGACGGAGCGGAGGGAGAGATAGTGGAGGAGGGGAGGTGGCGGAGGCAGGGGAGTGGAGTCCACCTCCTACATAGAAAGCCGTCGAGGTGGCCAGAAAGAGCTGTCCCAAAGGTGTCTTATCAACTGCCATCAACTCGAACAAAAGACACTTCCTTTTTTACCCACTCCACTCTCAGTACGTTCATCTGTCTCTTTCAACATAGTCAGTGCTGTACGACTTGATACCAGGAAATTTTTTTCTCCCCTCTCCCGCTCAATACGGCGGTTTCTATATCCCTTCCTTCCGTGTTATTGCTGGGGCTTCATGGTATGAGAGCCGCCCTCCTTATAAATATATACATATATCTAACAACACAACGCACTCAACTTTGCAGGGCGTTTTGAGTTTCTGAGACGGAGAAATGGATCACAAAGGCGTTGTTATTCTCATGCTACCCTGCTTCCTGTTCATGGTGGCCACTCTATATGTAAGTGCAGCAGCTGTTAATTACTCGCTCTTGAAAGTGCACTCCCGTGCTCATGTCTCTCGCCAAATTATGATCGGCGGATTGAGTAATGATCCGACTATTTCTTCTTCTTCTTGTGACGTGCTCTGCTGGACGAGAAGAGTGACAAATTCCGATCATCAATGGACCATCACGAGAAAAGGGATGTTGGAGCTTTTAAAAGACACATCAAATCGGATCCATTTGGAAAGCTGTCCAACGGAACAGCAGAGAACTCACAGCAGGTGTGCTCCTTGTTTGGTATTGCCGCAGACGACACACCAGAAGAGTTGTCGCTGTAATACTTCGTAATTCCCGATACGATGATGACAGAATGAAAGGTGCCCTTTCCCCATCTCTGGGCAACCTCTCACTATTGCACACCCTGGATCTTTATGGTAATTATTTTATAGGAGGAATTCCACTGAATTCGGAAAGCTTAAAGCACTGAGCCGACTTGATCTCGTCGACAATCAGTACCTGGGAGGATCTATTCCAACTTCTTTGAGACACTGCCCATCTCTCCGTACATTATCCATTTCACGTAACAATTTCAGTGGTCGATTCTTTTCCGTTGTGGATTCAATGAGAAACGTGTCTTATCTTGACCTGTCAGAAAACAATTTCAGTGGTCCTCTCTTTTCCACTTTAAACCTATCTTATATTGACCTCTCACTCAACCATTTCAGTGGTCCTCTCCCTTCTACTATAAGTTTAATGATAAACCTATCTTATCTTAACCTGGCCAGCAACAATTTCACTAGTTCACTCCCTTCCACCTCAACTTCCTTGAAATCCTTTCCTATCTTGACCTTGGACTAAACCATTTTAGTGGTCCAATCCTTTCGACTTTGGGTTCGCTGAGAAACCTATATTATATTGACCTTGCACTAAACCATTTTAGTGTTCCAATCCCTTGGACTTTGGGTTACTTGAGAAACCTACGTTATCTTGATCTCGGAAGCAACTATTTAAATGGTCACATCCCTATACATTTGTAAAATAATAACTTTGGAGGTGAAATTCCAAAGGATTTGGGAAATCTTAGTTCAATCCAATACCTAAATTTAAATTCAAATAATTTAACTTCTATCTTATATAGCAGAGGTCAATTAAAATCTGTTATGGATTTTCTCATAAACAATAATAATCTTTGTTGGCCTATTACTAATATTATTACTGGTCTAGTTTCATTAAGGATTTTAGACCTATCTCAAATTAGTATAGAGGGACCAATTTCTAAGAGCTTTGGAAATGACACTTCTTTGCAATGGCTAGATTTAAGTGCAAATAGGTTGACATGGAACCGCCTAATCACTTTGCATTATTCCATAACTTAGTCTTTTTAAATATTAGTTATAATAATTTCCATGGTGATATTCCTAAATGGATTACAAATCTCACAAAGTTGAGTTACGTCAACTTATCCAATAATAAATTTAGTGGATGAATTCCATTTCACCTTGAGGGACTTACCGGGTTTGTAGTTAATGTATCTTGACTTCGAAAAAATAATGAAATAGCCGTGACAAACCCAATTCAAATTCTACCTTCAGAATCCTCAAAAATCATGTCCATTCAACTTTCTAAAGTTTATGTGGAAGACACTTTCTTTGATTTATCTAACAACAATCTTGTAGGATAAATACCTGCAAGCATTGGGTGTATGAGCAACTTGCGACACCTAATTATGTTTGGAAACCAATTTGAAGGGTCAATACCTACATCTCTTAGTAGCATATCTACTTTGGAGGTGATGGACTTGGCCAAAAATAATTTGAGTGGAGAAATTCATCAAGGACTCTTTAACTTACATTGGTTGTGGGTTCTAGATGTTTCATGTAGCAACTTATGCGGACCAATTCCAACAGGGACACAATTTTCAAATTTTGATGTGGCTTCATTTCAAAGTAATAAATTCCTATGGGGGTGTCCTATAGATCGATGTAGTAATCAAAAGGAAAACCCTACGATAGAGGGTAATAGTACTAGCAATAATACACGTGTTAAAGTGGAATGATTGAGTCATGTAAATGAAAATATGTCATTTTTACCATTGGGGATTGGAACAAGGATTGGATTTAGGAGAGTCGTTACTATGTTCATATTATAGGAGAAAGCTAGGTTTTAGGTGGTAGCTTTAACCCCAAAAAACCCATAAGTCTTTTATGGAGTGTATAGATTGTCTACAAAGTAAGACATTGCATATCATTACATAAAAATATGAATAAAAAGAACTCATATCATGTGTTCTTATGTGCTATTATTATGAGATATATACGTGGTAAAAATAAAAAAGATAAAACAACCAATAACAAAGAAAAAAATTCTTACACATTAAATTATTATGCAAACCATAATGCATATAAAATTAGATATTTAATTTTTCAAATTAAAAAAAAATAATAATAATTCTCATTTGATAATACAAAGTAATACTTATAAAACACAAAATCATTGTGGTTTTCATGTTTTGTATAAATTTTCTATTATTAAATCTAATGTATTCTATGTTTTTTCACGTAAACAATGCAATTATGTCTATATATGAATATATGATTTATTTTAAGTAGTCAAAAATAAAATATTTATGATAAGTTTTTGAACTAAATAATTGTATTCATATATGTATTATTTTCAAAATATTTAAATAATATAAAAAAATATATGTATAATTGAAATTTAAGAAAGAGAGAAAAAAAAAAAAAGTTGATTTCTAATTTTTGCAATATAATTTTCTTTTATAATTATTATGGATTTTGAAAAGTGGTATATATTTATATATATAATTTTAGTACAAAATGTAAATAAATTATTCTAATTTACATTTATTAAAAAAATAAAATATTAATTTTTTATATACATAAATCAAGATTGTGATTATTTATGCTGGTTGAGTAGAATAATTATTATCTTCTTTATCTATTCACACTAGTGATGCCACCAACTTTGATCCATAATTATGGTCATAATGGTTTTTAACTTACTCTTAAATGAATATAACTGTGAGCTAACTAGTAGCACCAAAATTACTTTTGTTTTCCAACACTTTCCTTCATATATATATATATATATATATATATATGGAAATGTATTACACATTTTATTTTTAATATGAAGTTGACAAGTGATGTGTGTAAGAGAGTTGTAGATTTATGATCTACATAAACAAATATTATATAATAATAATCCATATATATTTTATAATATGGAATTTGTGTTATTAATATAAATGAATTAATTTGAATAATATATATTTTTTTTCACCTAAATTCAATTACATACATACATACATACATACATACATATATATATATATATATAACTCAAGAATATTTCATTCATTAAAATATAATTTTCTATATTTTTTTAAGCTTAATATTTGAACTTTGAATCTCATACTTTACATATTACTTTAGAAAAAATAATTACCATTTGAGTTACCCACTACAACAATTATGCTTATAATTTTTTTTTCAGGTTGTCTGTGATCCTCCACACTTGACCTGTGGGAGTTTGGATCCTGGGTCATCTTGCTAGCTACGTTCATCCTCAACTATTTTTGCTAATGAAACTTAACAATTATGCTTACACTTATTATAATGATAATGATTTAATAATTATAACAATTTTTAAATATTTTATATTTTATTTAATTAATAATTATTACAATTTTTTTTAATATATATATATATATATATATATATATATATATATATATATATATATATATATATATATATATATATATATATATATAACAGCTCTATTTAAACAAATTAAAAATATTTAAATTGCAAGAAAAAATAATCAAATTAAAATTAATTAAAATATTTAAATTTCTATTAAAATTGTAACATTTTAAGATGCATTTTAATAAAATCTTTGAGAGATTTTTGTAAATCTAAGTTATAGCTATCAAACTTCAACACTTTGGCTACCTTAGAGATTTTTTATGGTGCTGAATCTATTTCCACCATCAAAAAAATGATTGAACACTACTATTGCAAGATTTCTTATTTTTTTTAACCTAAATTCTAATGACTTTTGGCCATCCGTACAATTCCTCCACCTCTATAAACAACTCTCTTCAATAGAAATAGCATATCCACTTTTTAACATGTTGATTTTCTTAAAGTATGATATCCACTCCTTAACATATTTATTTTACTAATAAAAAATATTCTATATTAATAAAGTTATAAATTGTTTACATTTTTAATTATATTAATTAAAAATTTTAATATATTATATATATGATTTTATTATTTTGAAATTATTGATATTTTTATGGGAGAAAGTTGTTTATATTTTTAATAGGCATGGTGTAAATTCAAAATCCCACCTTGTTTTTCGAGTCCTGGATACCATCTTCGCTTAAGTCTGGGGTTCAATTCAATATCCCACTTTGTTTCCACGGTCCTGGAAACCATCTTCGTTTAAGTCTGGGGGTTCAATTCAAAATCCCATCTTCTTTTCATAGCCCTGGGTACCATCTTCATTTAAGTCTCAGTATTGTCAAAAGCAATGGGTTTAGCTACTGTTTATGTTATGTTTTGGATAATCTGGTTTCAGATATTTCTGTTAATATGCTTTTCTAGTACTGCATTCAAGTCCGGGATTATAGGTTGGCTCTCTGCCTTTTGAATTGCATGTTTAAAAATTCTCTTCCAAAGAATAAGATTGAGGGTATCATAGTTGTTTGGTGCCTTTATGTGTTTTTCTATTTTAGTCGTCAATCCCTTATTCAAAAGAACTCCGACTACATTTCACTTTCTATCTTTTATATACATTCTTCCTATGTGGGTAAAGAGAAGCCCCTTCAAATTTCGAAGCATCTGTATCTGAATTGTTATTTTCATGGAGTTAATCGAATCTGTAGTTGCTCTGCGAATATTATTTTAACCACCCAGAAAACTATTCTTTTGATACGTCACCTGAGGAAGTATTATGACAATGAGAAGACTCAGTATGTCAAAATCTGAATGATAGAAAATTACAGTCCATACCCCAATATTCTGGTAAATCAAAAACATTTAGAATTTCATATTGATCCTAAGTTTTACATAGTTGCTACTGTTCAATATATAGGGTTCCTTTCAGTCAAAAGTTCATATAGTGGCATTCAGGGCAGAATGCCAAAAGGAAAGGGAAAGAAGTTACAATCACCCTAGGTCGCTGGTCCAAGCAAAAGAGGAAGAAAGAGTAATCAACAGACTCTAGAAAATATAGCAAACATTTATGAAACTAGTATTCCAAAGGATATTCAGAAAACTATACAGGGTTGGGAAAGGGATAGTGATGATGAAGATGATGATATTCAAGAACAAAAGGAAAGAATAGATTTTATTTCTGACCCAGGTAACACAAGAGGAAGAGTTTCTTTATTCCAACAAGCTGTCAAGACATATTGGAAAATCAAATGTGTTTTAGCAAAGGCGCTGCCAAGTATGCAGGAAAAGCAAGTCAATTCTTCCATGCTTTTTGATCTTCAACAGATTAAATAGGATATAAGGGAAATGACAAAGGCGCAAATACAAGTAAATGCATGAATAACAAGGATTGAACAACAACTCCTTAATATGTAGCAAGTTGAGATGCCAAGGTCAACTGCAAAAGACCTGACACCTATTGATTCATCAGATGGTTAACCCTTTGATAAACTCAGTTTTGTATGTTTTTTGAAGATGTTAAGTCTAGTCTCTGTTTTATTTGTAGTTTTTATGCACATAGTAAAGGGTTATTAGCTGTTAGTAGAAGGAAAAAACAATACCAATTTTGGTTGGATTATAACTCTCTGAGGTGGCCAATAGACCTGGTTTCCTTTGGGCAGGTTGAGGCTACCAATAATTACAAAATTTGTATAGCAACTTGCTCTTTACAGAATAGAAAATAGACAGGACCTACGAAATTTACAAAAAAAAATCAATTTTGACCAATAATGGATAATTCTTGGTCTACTATCATAACACATTAGGTTGACACAAAGATCAAGATAAAATGTATTGGGGTTTTATGAAATATCAACCTCAAAACCAGAACTTTTTAAACATTTGACAATTTAGGAATCTTTATAACACGTGTTTTTTTTTATTCCATGTTTTTCTAGGGATAACATTTTCTTCACGATCAAGATGTGGTGAATGTGCATTATTTGGCTGTGATTTTATATTTTTAACTAATATTCTGGGAAAATGCATAATATTTCTATTTTTGCATAAATTCAAAAATATTTTTCAAATTTTTAGTAAATTTTTTTTCTAATATTTTATTGGATGAGGAATTTCTCATAGGACATTATTCTCATGGTGGAGGACGTTCTATTTTCCATATTTTTCAGTACCGAACAACTTATTTTAAAATTAAAATAAAAGTAATTTTGTGAGTGGTTATTGAATGGTGACTACTCTGACATTGACATTGATATGCTAGTGATTTACTGAATGATGAGAGAATTGAGGTGGTTATGTTTTTTCCCATAAGCATGAGGAGACAAGGAGAGGAGGGTTAATGAATCTTTGATTAATGTTATTATTTTTCCTTATGCAGAACTTTTAGTCAATATATGACAAAGTATGTACGGCAGAACAGGGTCCTTTGCATTAGTTCATGGTTTCTTTGATAGCATTCGCCTCGCGGTCAAGGTGCATTGACTGTGTCTTATTTGACTGTGTTTTTTTCAATTTTAAGCAATTTTAAACAACATAAAATAAGGTTTGTGATTATGAAAATTAGCTTTGAAAATGGAAATAATAATTGCTTAGCCACTTCTATGATGGATTGATTTATGCTCAATGATGTGTGAATTGATGCAGTTGCAGATTATTGAATTGATGCGGTTGCAGATTATTTGCGCGGAGTGGGTCGCTAAACGAATGTTCGATTAATGTTATTATTGTTCCTTGTGTGGAGCTTTTACTCTACGGAGGACATTGTATGTGTGAGGCAATGAGGTCCTTTTTATTAGTCAAGGGTTTCTCTAACAGAGAATGAGTGTCCTTTTGTTACTGCTTTTTAAAATTATGCTAGACAATATGTGGTTGCAAGTGCTTTACATAGGTGCATAGGCAAGGGAGAGTGAGGGTGTTGGAACAAATTTTGAATTTTGTTGCAAACAAGTTTTCAAATCTATTGCATTCATAATTATTTATAATCGAGGCTTTGAACCAACCATTGTGGTTCATTTTGAGGATAAAAAGAGATAAAAAAATTTGATTCAGAAAAAAAATTAATAAATAAATAAAAAAAAGAATGTGAGAATGAAGAGTCGACAAAAAAAATAAAAATTGTAATTTATATTATAATTTAGGAATATTTTAATTAATAATGATATAATTTAAAAGATATATCAAATGTTATATAAATAATTTATTTTTTATAATTAATATTAATAAATATTTTATAAAATAATATTATGATATTAGGAACATAAATTTTCAATTAATATTTAATTTTTATAATTAAATAGTAAGACACATATTTTCTAATTAAATATTAATAGAAAATTTAGGTTTCTAATATCATAATATTATTTAATAAAATATTCATTAATATTTGTAATAAAAATTAAATGATTTTTATAACATTAAATATATCTTTTAAATTACATTATTATTAATTAAAATATTTTTAATCATAAATTTTCTCGGAAATCACATAAGAAATTTAGGAATTGACGCGTTTCGAACTACCAACTGTAATTCATCATCATTATCCTGATGATGAATTAAAGTTAGTAGTTCGAAACGCGTCGGTTCCTAAATTTCTTATGTGATTTCCCGGAAGATTTATGATTAAAAATGTTATGGATCACAGAAGCTTGCACGCTCAATTAAAATATTCTTAAATTATAATATAAATTACAATTTTTAGAGTTTTATTATAACCTCTTCATTCTCACTTTTCTTTTTCTATTTATAAACTTTGGCGAACCATTTTTTTTTTATCTCTTTTCATTCTAAAGATAATCATAATTGTTGGTTCGAAATATCTATTACAAATAATCACATTGTGATGGATCCGAAAAGTTGTTTGCAACAAAAAGAACAATGGTCACAGAAATCTAAAATCTGAAATTTTGAATTAATATTTTTATGTTGAATAATGTGGTATGTGCAGGGAGATGAGGTCCTTTGCATAATATTGTGTGGAGGACGGAGTGATTTCACAGCTTACATGTAAATTTCCTCGCTTAGATGTCTTATAGTTTATTTGTTGGTGTTACTCTTTACATTGATCACTTTAATGCTTTTGTTGTAATAGTTATCGTAACAGCTGAACAATAAAAAAAACTATACGTATTATATGCGATATTAGATAAATCGTGTTTTTAATCCTTTGAAGAAAAAGTAGTGTGCGGTAAAACAAATATATGAACCATACTATAAACATTTTCATCTTTCCTTGTGCAAAACTTTTACCATGCTTCACAAGAAACTTTCAAATGCTTATAGAAAACTAATCAAAGTGAATCTGTTTAAAGGCTTGCAACGTTATAAAGCTTCTATATCTCTGCACAACTACTATCATCTAAGATTTAATAGAAACCTTTTGTAAGGCAACCAAACCTCGGACAATACACCAAAATTTTAAACGCAATATGCAAAGAGCAAACGTTACACGATATGTAATTCAAAAAACTTAATCAATTAGAAAAGCATCCTATCGATATCATTGAATGGCTTCTTTCCTTTCACCACCAGTGATTACAAAATTCTTTCCGACTTGTTTCCCTATAAATATAGGAAGAGTAACGATGAGGTTTTTGGATTATAGTTGTGAATTTGTTTAGAATGAAGGATGTGCTAAAGGATATTTTAATTATAATGCTTTTTTAATAGTTATTTTATTATTAATACATTTTGCAGAGTGTGGAGGTCATGATCTGCTATTCGATCACAAACCATACTTCGTAATTACGGATACGATGATAATCTTAAATTCAGGTTGAAAGGTGCCATTTCCCATCTCTAGGCAACCTCTCATTATTGCACACGCTGGCTCTTTCTGGTAATTATTTTACAGCAGGAATTCCACCTGAATTCGGGAAGCTTAAAGCACTCAGAAGACTTGATCTCAGCCACAATCAGTACCTCGGAGGATCTATTCCAACTTCTTTGAGCAACTGTGCATCTCTCCGTATATTATCTTTCGAGGTAACAATTTCAGTGGTCGATTCTTTTCCATTGTGGATTCAATGAGAAGCCTGTCTTATCTTGACCTGTCAGAAAACAATTTCAGTGGTCCTCCCCTTTCCACTTTAAAACTATATTATCTTGACCTCTCACTCAACCATTTCAGTCCTCTCCCTTCCACTATAAGTTTCATGACAAACCTATCTTATCTTATCCTGGCGAGTAACAATTTCACTAGTGCACTCCTTTCCACCTTAACTTCCTTGAAAATCCTTTCCCATCTTCACCTTGGACTAAACCATTTTTGTGGTCCAATCCATTCGACTTTGGGTTCGCTGAGAAACCTATATTATCTTAACCTGGCACGAAACGATTTTAGTGGTCCAATCCCTTGGCTTTGGGTTACTTGAGAAAGCTACGCTCGGAAGCAACTATTTAAATGGTCACATCCCTATACATTTAGGAAATTGCACTACGCTTATGTCCATGTATTTATTTGATAATTTTTTGGGTGGTAGAATACCAAACAAATTGGGATTGTTGAATAACCTACAGGAATTTAATTTAAAAGAAAACAAATCGTCAAGAAGCATACCATTTCAATTGGGTAATTTGAGCAATCTTGTGGATATGGAGTTGCAAAATAATAGGTGAAATTCCAAAGCATTTGGGAAATCTTAGTTCAATCCAACTATTAAATTTAAATTCAAATAATTTAACTTCCATCCCATATAACATAGGTCAGTTAAAATCTCTTATCGTCATAAAAAATAATAATCTTTGTTGGCCTATTACTAATATTATTCCTGGTCTAGTTTCAATGAGGATTTTTAGTATAGAGGAACCAATTCCTAAGAGATTTGGCAATTACACTTTTCTTCAATGACTTCGCAGTTTCCTAATCACTTTTCATTATTCCATAACTTGGCCTTTTTAAATATTAGTTATATTAATATCCATGGTGATATTCCTAAATAGATTACAAACTCACAAAGTTGAGTTACATCAATTTATCCAACAATAAATTTAGTGGAAGAATGCCATTTCATCTTGAAAGGTTTAGAGGACTTGCAGTTAATGTATCTTCACTTGGAACAAATAATGCAATAGATGAGACAAACCCAATTCTAATTCTATATTCCTATTCCTCAAAATTCATGTTATTTGTACTTTCCACATTTTATGTGGAAGACACTTTCTTCGATTTATCTAACAACAATCTTGTAGGAGAAATACCTACAAGGATTGGGAGTATGAGCATCTTGCGATGCCTAAATTTGTTTGGGAACCAATTTGAAGGGTCAATACCTACATCTCTTAGTAGCATATCTACTTTTGGAGGTGTTGGACTTGGCAAAAAATAATTTGAGTGGAAAAATTCCTCAAGGACTCTCTAACTTACATTGGTTGCGAGTTCTAGATATTTCATGTAACAACTTATGCGAACCATTCCAACATGATACAGTTTTGAACTTTTGATGTGGCTTCATTTCAAAGTAATAAATGCTTATGGGGGTGTCCTATAGATCAATGTAGTAATCAAAAGGAAAACGCTATGATAGAGGGTAATAGTACTAGCAATAACACTCATGTTAAAGTTGAAAGGTTGAGTTGTGTTTTGAAAATATGTCATTATTAGTATTGGGGATCGGAACGTGGATTGGATTTGGGGGAGTTGTTGCTATGTTCATATTGTGGGAGAAAGCCAGGTTTTGGGTGTTAGCTTTAACCCCAACAAGTCTTTTATGCAGTGTATATACTTTCTACATAGTAAGACATTGTATATCATTACATCAAAATATGAATAAAAAGAACTCATATCATGTGTTCTTATGTGCTATTATTATTAGATATATATGTAATAAAAATAAAATAGACAAAGTAATCAATGATAACCAAAAAAATTCTTACATAATTATATTATTGTGCAAACCATAATACATATAAAATTAGATATTTAAAATTTTCAAAATAATATAAAAAATATATGTATAGTTGAAATTTAAGAAAGAGAAAATACGCTGATTTTTAATTTTTCAATATAATTTCCTTTTATAATTATTATGGATATGAGAATATATATATATATATATATATATATATATATATATATATTATTTTAATATTTATATTAATTAAGAAAGATAAATATTGATTTTCTATATACATAATGAAGATTGCGGTTATTTATGATGGTTGAGTAGAATAATTATTATCCTTCTTAACTAGATTCAAACTAGTGACACCACCAACTTTTATGCATGATTATGGTTGTAATGGATTTTCACTTACTCTTAAATGAGTATAACTGTGAGCTAACTTGTAACGCCAAAGTTACTCTTGTTTTCCAACACTTTCATATATATATATATCCCAAGTAATTAAAATTTGTATTATACATTTTATTTTTAATATAAAGTTACAAGTGATGTGTGTAAGAGAACTATAGATTTATGATATACATAAACAAATATTATATAATAATATTCCATATATATTTTATAAAATGGTATTTGTGTTGTTAATATACATGAATTAATTTGAATATTATATAATATTATATATTGATTGGATTTATCATAGCTAGTGGGGAATAATAAATATTTTTTTCTTAACCTAAATTCAATTAGATAAATAAGAAAATAAGGGTATATATATAAAAACAAAATCAACAATATTTCATTTATTAAAATACAATTTTCTATGTTTTTAAATTTAATTAGATAAATAAAAAAATAAGGGTTTCTATATATATATATAAACAAAATTCAAAAATATTTTATTTATTAAAATATAACTTTCTATGTTGCTTTTAGCTTGATATTTGAACTTTGAATCTCATACTTTACATGTTATTTTAGCAAAAAAAATTACCAATTGAGTTACCCAGTACAAGAATTATGCTTACAATTTTTTTTTTTCAAGTTGTCTGTGATCCTCGGGCATGACTTGTGGCTTGAGAAACCACAACCTAGGGGCATATAGTTTTTCAAAGTCAGCCGAGGATCGCACCTGGCGTGGGCTACACCAACCCTAATCTATGTGGATTTTTATAGCATGTCTCCTCCCCATAGCACTTGCACAACCATCCCGTGAGTTTTGACCTTGGATCGCCTTGCTAACGAGGTTCATCCTCAACTAGTTTTACTCATAAAACTTAATAATTATGCTTACACTTATTATAATTATAATTATTTAATAATTATAACAAATTTTTAAATATTTTATGTTTTATTTTTTTAATAATTATTACAATTTTTAAATATTTATTTTTTATTTTTCTATCATATATATATATATATAACTCAATTTAAACTAATTAAAAATATTTAAATCGTTTCAAACAATAATCAAATTTAAATTAATTAAAATATTTAAATTTCTGTTAAAATTGTATCTTAAGATGCATATAAACCAAGTGTCATCAACAAAATTTTAATAAAATTCGGTAAGGATTTTTGAAAATCCAAGTTATAGCTATGAAACTTCAACATTTTGGTTGCCTTAGAGGTTTTTTATGGTGCTGAATCTATTTTCACCATCAAAAACATGATTCAAACACTGATACTGCAATATTTCTTAAGTTTTTTTAACCCAAATTCAGACGACTTTTGACCATCCAAACAATTCCTCCACTCCCTTTGATTGAAATACCATATTCACTATTTAATATATTTATTTATTGAAATATCATATCAACTTCTTAATAAGTTTATTTTATTATTTATGTTTTTAAAAATATTTTATATAAATAAAATTATATATTATTTATATTTTTAATTATATCTACGATTTTATTATTTTGAAATGATTGATATTTTGATGGGAGAAAGTTCTTTATATTTTTAAATGGCCCCGTGTAAACAATTCTGATGGTCTACTATCGTAACACATTAAGTTGACACAAAGGTGAAGAGAAATTGTATTGCAGTTTTATGAAATATCAACTTGAAAATTAGAAATTTTTAAACATTTAAGAATTTCGGATTATTTATAAGACTTTTTTTTTATTAATCTATGTTTTGCTAGGGAGTATAAGATTCTCTTCACTGTCAAGATGTGGTTACTGTGTATTATTTAGTTATGTTTTTACAATTTTAAGTAATATTTTGGGAAAATGTATAATATTTTCATTTTTCATAAATTTGAAAATATTTTTCAAATTTTTAGTAAATCTTATTTCTAATTTTCGATTGGATGAGGAAGTTCTCATGGGAAATAATTTCCATGGTGAAGGGCATTTTATTTTCAATATTTTTTCAGTGGCTACCCATTCATTTTAAAATTAAAATAAAAGTAATAATTTTGTGAGTGGTTTATGCATGGTGAGTGCTCTGACATTGACATTGTTATGATAGTGATTTACTCAATGATGAGAGAATTGATGTGGCTGTGGTTTTTTGCATAGGCCTGGGGAGAGGGGAAGGGGGGGTTAATGAATCCTTGATTAATGTTATTATTTTTCCCTATGCAGAGAGTTTACTCTGCAGAGGACAAAGTGTGTATGGGAGAACGAGGTCCTTTGCATTAGTTCAGGGTTGCTTTGACACTAAGTATGTGTTTGTGTAACATACCCCGATAACCTCGCAGGAAAAATGCATGGAGTTAGAATTTTTTTTCAACATTTACG